>BQNB010053544.1:0-33368 GCA_026074375.1 Tanacetum coccineum
TCTAAGTGATGAGGGTAGACTGAAACTCAATGAATTGATGGAATTTTGTACCAAATTGCAACAAAGAGTCCTTGACCTAGAGAATACAAAGACTGCTCAAGCTTAGGAGATTACAAGTTTAAAACTAAGATTCAAGAAGTTAGAGAAGAAAGGATGGTCAAGAACTCACAAGCTCAAAAGATTATACAAGGTTAGTAGATCTGCAAGAGCGATTTCCTCTGATGAAGCTAGTTTGGGTAATCAGGAGGATGCATCTAAGCAGGGGAGGAAAATTGATGACATTGATAAAGATGGAGAGATTACATTGGTTGATGAAACTTAGGGGAGGTATGGTGACGAAGAAATGTTTGATACATGTGTTCTAAATGGTGATGAGGTGTTAGTAGAACCAGAAGTTGCTGTTAAAGATGTGAATTTAAGTGTTGATGAAGTCACTTTGGCTCAAGCACTTGCAGCTTTGAAAAGTGCAAAAGTTCAGGAAAAAGCCAATGTTGTAGAAGAGCCAAGTGAATCAATAATAACAACACCAACACTTACAACAACAATTGTTGCTACAACAGTTACTGCTGCTAGCACAAGACCCGAGGCTAAAAGGCTTGTTATTCATGAAGAGGAGCAAACAACTACACCAAAAGTTTATTCTCAACAACCATCACATGTAAATGTTCAGGACAAAGGCAAAGGGAAAATGGTAGAACCTGAGAAGCCTATGAAGAAGAAAGAAGTAATCAGACTTGATGAAGAAATTGCATCAAAGTTACAAGCTGAATTTGATGAGGAAGTAAGACTTGCAAGAGAGAAAGCTGAAAAAGAAGAAGAAGTTAACATTGTTTCATGGGATAATGTGCAAGCAATGATAGATGCTGATTATCAAATGGTTTAACAAATGCAAGAAGAAGAACAAGAGAAGTTGAGTATTGAAGAGAAGTCCAAGTTGTTTGTACAACTCTTATAAGCAAGAAAGAAGCACTTTGCAGCAATGAGAGCTCAAGAAATGAGGAACAAACCACCAACTAAAGCTCAAAAGAGAAATACAATGTCTAATTATCTGAAAAACATGGCTGGATACAAGCACAACCAGTTGAAGAACAAAAGCTTTGATGATATTTAGAAGTTATTTGACAAAGCTATGAAGAGGGTAAACACATTAGATATGGATACAGAATTCGTGGAAGGCAGTGAAGTAAGAGCAGAAGGCAGTGAGACAAGAGTAGAAGGAAGCTCTAAGAGAGCAGAAGAAGAGTTGGAACAAGAAAGCTCTAAAAAGCAAAAATTAGAAGAGGATAAAGAAACAACAAAGCTTCAAAGACTAATAGAAGTTGTTCTTGATAAAGAGGAGTAGCAACTGATGCTATTCCTTTGGCAACAAAGCCTCCAAGCATTGTTGACTACAAGATCCATAAAGAAGGGAAGAAAACCTATTACCAGATAATCAAGGCTGATGGAAGTTCAAAGATGTACTTAGTTTTCAGTCATATGCTCAAAAGCTTTGACAGGGAAGATTTGGAAATCCTGTGGAAATTGGTAAAAGCTAAGCATGGATCAACAAGGACAGAAGAGGGCTATGAGATAGTGCTATGGGGTGATCTAAAGACAATGTTTGATCCACATGTTGAAGATCAAGTATGGAGGAATCAACAGGATTACAGAGTATTGGATTGGAAGCTATATGATTCATGTGGAGTACATTCATTAAGGAAGCAAAATGTGCACATTCATATGTTGGTAAAAAAGAGATATCCCCTTACACCTGCTATAATCACAAATATGCTAAAGAGGAAGCTGCAAGCAGATCATTGGAATGAAATGTGTTATTAGCTTTTTAAGCTCATCACAAAACAACTCAAGAATCAATGAAGTGTTTAGAAGTATCCTCCTGGTGATTAATGAAGTTGTCATTGAAGAAACTTGAGATTTTGAAGAAGAATATCAAGTTTAGGGGATGATTGTTGGGATTAAAAAACTTTTTGATGATCTTGGAGTTACTGCTCCTAAGGTTTGTAATACTGCTGCTAAGTAAAACTTAGTGTTGTTCATTAACTCTAATGAAAAATATGCTAAGTAGTTAGTACTGCTAGTTCATAGTTACTACTGCTAGTGTAACTTAGTACTGCTAGTGTAACTTAGTACTGCTAGTGTATATTAGTACTGCTAGTATATGTTAGTACTGCTAGAGTAAAGTTAGTACTGCTGGTGAAGATTGAAGAAAATATTCTAAGTAGTTACTACTGCTTGTACACAGTTAATGCTGCTGGTGTATAAGTTACTACTGCTTGTTAAGAGTTAATGCTGCTGGTACAAAGTTACAACTGCTGAAAGATTACAACTGCTGAAAGATAAAGATTGCTTGAAGATCAAGATTACTTATGAGATAAGGATTGTTATTTATAGAATAGATCTTTGAGAATAATCTAAGTTTTAGTAATATATTGTAAATCGACTAGGACTCCTTGGTGTATAAAAGGAGGTCCTAGGGCATAGAGTTTTATGTATCTTAGTCGTATAATTCATAGCTTCAAGGTTTTGTAACCCTAATACTAGGAGAGTATTCGTATTATTTGTAATAATAATATTGGAGCTTTTATTGTTGAAATTATATTGTTTTGTGTTACTGAAGAATTCTTCTTATATTAAAGATTAGATTCCGCATAATCTTTAGTATTATCAAACAAAGTTTCTTAAACTAAGTTGTGTTAGATTTATCTAGCATAACTAAACCTTAAACAAGCTTAAGGAATTCGATCATTAGAAGTTAACTGGGATCAACAAGTGGTATCAGAGCTTGTTGCTTTGAGAAACTTTGCTAAGAAGACATGGATCAAGACTCAGTACATATGGTGGCTGCATCAAAAGTGCCTATGCTCAAACCAGGTGAGTATGAGCTTTGGAGGATGAGGATGGAACAGTACATCCAGATGATTGATTATTCTCTATGGGAAGTCATAGAGAATGGTAATGCACCTCCAATAACAAAAGTTGTTGAAGGTGTTGAGACTACAATTGCTCCTACAACTGCTGAAGAAAAGGCACAAAGGAGGTTAGAGTTGAAGGCAAGAAGCACTTTATTGATGGGCATCCCTAATGAACATCAATTGAAGTTTAACTCCATCAAAGATGCCAAGTCATTGCTGCAGGCTGTTGAGAAGAGGTTTGGAGGGAATGCTGCTACTAAAAAGACTCAGAGGAATCTTCTAAAGCAGCAGTATGAAAATTTTACTGCATCTAGCTCAGAGGTGTTAGATCAAACCTTTGATAGGCTTCAAAAGCTTATCAGTCAGTTGGAGATTCATGGTGAAAGTATCTCACAAGAAGATGTGAATCAGAAGTTCTTAAGAAGTCTGTCACCAGAATGGAACACACATACCATTGTGTGGAGGAACAAGCCTGAGATAGATACATTAAGCTTGGATGATCTTTACAACAACCTCAAAGATCTATGAACCAAAGGTCAAATGAACATCAAACTCTCAAAACGTAGCCTTTGTGTCCTCAAACAGCATCAATAGTACAAATGGAGCAGTTAATACTGCTCATGGTGCAACAACTGCTAGCACTCAAGCTACTATTATTAACTCAACAACAATTGACAACTTGAGTGATATTGTCATATGTTCTTTCTTTGCAAGTCAACCAAACAGTCTAAAACTTAACAATGAGGACTTGCAACAAATTTATCCTGATAATTTAGAAGAGATGGATTTAAGGTGGCAGATGGCTATGTTAACAATGAGGGCAAGAAGATTCTTTAAGAAAACTAGAAGGAAGATTTCTGTAAAGGGTACTGAGGCCATTGGGTTTGATAAGTCCAAGGTGGAGTGTTTCAACTGCCACAAAATAGGACACTTTGCAAGGGAGTGCAGGGCTCTAAGGAACCAAGAAAACAGGAATATGGAGAACACAAGAAGGACTGTGCCAGTGGAGACATCTACTTCTAATGCTTTAGTATCTTGTGATGGTTCTGGTTATGATTGGAGTGATCAAGTTGAAGAAGGTCCAACTAACTTTGGTCCAACTAACTTTGCACTCATGGCTTACTCTTCTACAAGTTTTAACTTTGAGGTATCTACTGGTTTAAATTGTTCATCATCTTGTTTGGAAAATGTTAAAATTCTTAAAGAACAAAATGAACAACTGTTAAAGGACTTAAGGACATCTAAGATAAATGCTATTACTTATAAAACAGGTTTAGAGTCTCTAGAAGCAAGACTTCTAGTTTATAAAAAAATGAGTCTATTTATGAGGAAGATATCAAGGTATTAAAACGTAAGATTCATTTAAGAGAAATAGCCATTACAGAGCTTAAGAGGAAGTTAGAACTGGCTCAAAAACAAAAAGATGAAATTCAGCTAACAGTAGAAAATTTTAAGAATTCATCTAAAAGCTTAAGCAAACTATTAGACTGTTAAATAGTTGATAAATGCAAAACAGGTTTAAGGTCTAATGCTATTCCACCTCCCTATACAGGAAACTTTATGCCTCTAAAACCTGATTTATCACTTTATGGTCTAGAAGAGTCTATAAACGAGCCTACAGTTGGTGAGCCTACAGTCATGAACCCTGTAGATGAGACTAGTGAAGCTAAGGCTAGTGAAGCAAAGCCTAAAACTGTTAGTAAAAATAATGGTGCTCCTATTATTGAGGAATGGGTGTCTGATAGTGAGGAAGAAGATGTGCTTCAAGCTAAGAGTGAAAAGAAAACAGTTAAATCTAGTTTTGCTAAAATAGAGTTTGTTAAATTTAAAAAGCAAGTAAAATCTCCTAGAAAAACAACTGTTAAACAAGGTAATCAATATAGGCAGAACACACATAGTTCTAGAGGAAACCAAAGAAACTGGAATAACATGATGTCTTAAAGATTAGGAAGTAATTTTAAGATGATCAATAAAGCTTGCTATGTGTGTGAAAGTTTTAGTCACCTACAGTATGATTGTGATAAACATCAGAGAAAGAATATTGATAAAAAGGTGGTAAAACCAGTATGAAACTATTCTCAAAGGGTGAATCACCAGAATTTCTCTAGAATGACTCACCCCAGTCCTAAAAGGAACATAGTTCCAAAAGCAGTATTAATGAGGTCAGGCATAATATCACTTACTACTGCTAGACCAGTAAATACTGCTCAACCCAGAACAATAGTGAATAGTGCAATACCAATGACAAATGTTTTTAATAAAGCACATTCAACTGTTAGAAGGCCCTTTAACAACAAAACAGCAACTAAAAACAGTATTTCTAATCAAAGAGTTAATATTGTTAGAGATAACAAAGTTAATACTGCTAGGCCAAAAGCAGTAGTTAATACTATTAAGGGAAACCAGGTTAATACTGCTAGGCCAAAAGCAGTAGTAAATGCTGCTAAGGGATATATGGGTAATGATGTTAAGGCCTCAGCTTGTTGGGTCTGGAGACCAAAGCAAAAAGTTATAGACCATGTCTTCAAACATAATAGTGCATCAATGAGATTTAAAAGATTTGATTATATTGATACACAAGGAAGATCCAAGTCAGTGATGGCTTGGGTCCCCAAAAGAGACTGATTTTCTTACCTTATGTGCAGGGCAATCCACACATGAGCAAGGAGTGATTGATAGTGGATGCTCAAGGTACATGACAGGGAACATGTCCTACCTATCTTGCTGACTTTGAAGAAATTGATAGAAGATATGTTGCCTTTGGAGGTAACCCTAAAAGAGGGAAAATCACAGGCAGAGGTACAATCAAAACTGGTAATTTAGATTTTAAGAATGTGTATTTTGTAAGAGAGTTAAAGTTTAACCTCTTTAGTGTCTCACAAATGTGTGACAAAAAGAATAGTGTTCTCTTTAATGACACTAAATGTATTGTTTTATCTCCAAACTTTAAGTTAACTGATGAAAGTCATGTTTTACTTAAAGTTCCTAGAAAGAACAATATGTATAGTGTTGATTTAAAGAATATTGTTCCTAAAGGAGGTCTAACTTGTCTCTTTGCAAAAGCCACATCTGATGAATCTGAACTTTGGCATAGGAGGCTTGGACACATAAATTTCAAAACTATGAATAAACTGGTTAAGGGAAATCTTGTAAGAGGTTTACCTTCAAAACGTTTTGAAAATAATCAAACATGTGTTGCTTGTCAAAAGGGAAAGCAACATAGAGCTTCTTGAAAGTCCAAAACAGTAAGTTCAATCAGCCAACCTTTGCATTTGTTGCACATGGATTTGTTTGGTCCAATGTTTATAAAAAGCTTAATGAAAAAGATGTATTGCCTAGTTGTCATAGATGATTACAGTAGGTTTAGTTGGGTTTTCTTTCTAGCTACTAAAAATGAGACTAGTGGCATACTTAAGTCCTTTATAACTAGAGTAGAAAATATCATAGATCAAAGGGTCAAGGTAATTAGGTGTGACAATAGAACTGAGTTCAAGAATAAGGAGATGAATCTGTTTTATGAGAGAAAATGTATTAAGAGAGAATTTAGTGGTAGCTAGAACTCCTTAACAAAATGGAGTAGCTAAGAGGAAAAATAGAACACTGATTGAGGCTGCTAGGACAATGCTAGCTGATTCTAAGCTACCTACTACTTTTTAGGCTGAAGCAGTTAATACTGCTTGCTATGTGCAAAATAGGGTATTAGTAACTAAGCCTCATAACAAGACCCCTTATGAATTTTTTCTTGGTAGAAAACCAGCTTTAGGCTTTACGAGACCATTTAGGTGTCCTGTTACAATTCTCAATACCATAGATCACTTAGGCAAGTTTGATGGTAAGGCTGATGAAGGATTCTTTATAGGGTACTCAATCAATAGTAAAGCATTTAAGGATGTATTCAACATTGGATCTAGATTGTTGAAGAGAACATGCATGTCCAGTTTAGTGAGAATACACCTAATATTGCAGGAAGTGGACCAAATTGGGTTTTTGATATTGATGCACTAACAAAGTTAATGAATTATAAGCCAGTTGTTGCAGGAAATCAATCTAATGGTAATGCAGGTACAAAAGCATGTGATGAAGCCAGAATGAAGATAGTACCTGGCAAATATTACATTCTGCTACCATTATGGACTGTTGATCCACCATTCTCTTAAATTTCAAAGAGTTCTCGTGATGCTGGATTCAAACCTTCAGGAGATGATGAAAAGAATGTTACTGAAGAACCAGGAGAAGAAGGTGGTGATTCAATTAAAGATAGTGAAATTAATGATCAAGAGAAGGAGGATAATGTTAACAGCACTGACACTGTTAATGCTGCTAGCACAAATGAAGTTAATGTTGTTGGTGCAAAAACAAGTATTAAACTTCCAGATGATCTAAATATGCCTGAATTGGAAGATATTGTTTATTCAGATGATGATGAAGATGTTGGTGCAGAGGCTAACATGAACAATTTGGATGCATTTATGCTGTCAGGTACTATTCCAACTACATGTGTACACAAAGATTCAATCATTGATTAAACCAAATTATTGGAGACTTGAATTCAGCACCTCAAACAAGAAGAATGACAAAAAATTTAGAATAGCATGGTTTGTTTAGTTTAGTTCAGCAAAGAACAAACCATAAAGACTTTCAAAACTGCTTGTTTCCTTACTTTTTATCAAAAAAGAACCCAAAAAGGTAATTTATGCATTAAAGGATCCAAAGCTGATAGAGGGCTATTACAAGAAGAATTATATAATTCAAGTACAAGGAAGTTGTAGACTTTTGTGAATTACAAATGGAAAAGGGCTATTGGCACTAAATGGGTCTTTAGGAATAAAAAGGATAAAAGAGGAATTGTGATTAAAAATAAAGCAAGATTGGTTGCTCAATAGTACACTCAAGAAGAAGGGGTTGACTATGATGAATTCTTTGCCTCTGTTGCAAGAATTGAAGCAATTAGGTATTTTTAGCTATGGCTCATTAAAGGACTTTGTGGTGTACAGATGGGATGTCAGAGGGCTTTTCTTATGGTAGATTGAGAGGAAGTCTATGTTTGTACACACAGGTTTGAAGATCCTGACTTTCCACTGACAGGAGTATATAAAGTAGAAAAGGCCATTATGGGGACTGCTTCCTTGGATATCTTAGAGCTTGGTATGAAACTTGTCCAACTATTTTGTTGGGACAATGGGTTTCAGAGAGGAAAGATTGACAAGACTTTGTTAATCAGATAGGACAAAGGTGATATTCTGTTAGTTCAAGTGTATGTAGATGATATCATTTTTGGCTCTACAAAGAAGTCATTATGCACTGAGTTTGAGAATATGATGCATAAGAAGTTTCAGATGAGTTCTATGGGTGAACTTACATTCTTCTTAGGACTGCAAGTAAAACAGAAAGAGGATGAGATTTTTATCAGTCAAGACAAGTATGTGACTGAGATATTAAAGAACTTTGGTTTTACTGATATCAAGACAACAAGCACACCTATGGAAACTCAAAAGCTTTTGCTTAAGGATGAAGATGGTGAAGAAGTGGATGTTTATTTATATAGATCAATGATTGGTTCATTGATGTATCTTACTTCTTCAAGACCTGATATTATGTTTGCAGTGTGTGCCTGTGCAAGATACCAAGTCAACCTAAAGGTTTCACATCTTTATGTTGTAAAAAGGATCATTAGGTACTTAAAAGGTCAACCAAAATTGGGTCTTTGGTATCCAAAAGATTATCCTTTTTGATCTGGTAGCATACACTGTTAGTGATTATGCGAGAGCAAGCTTGGATAGGAAGTTCACAACAAGAGGTTGTCTATTCCTTAGGTGTAGATTGATATCATGGCAGTGCAAGAAATAGAATGTGATTGCAAATTCCACAACAGAAGCTGAATATGTAGCTGCTTCAAGTTGCTGTAGACAAGTGCTTTGGATTAAGAATCAATTACTTGATTATTGGTACAATTTCTTGCATACCAAAATCTTTATTGATAATAACAGTACTATTTGCATAATTAAAAATCATGTTTTTCATTCAAAAACAGAGCATATAGAGATTAGACATCATTTTATAAGAGATTGCAATGAAAAGAAATTGATTCAAATGATCAAAATCTATTCTGATAAAGAATGTTGCAGATTTAATTATAAAAGCCTTTGATGTAAGTAGATTTTAATATTTGATTGCTAGTATTGGAATGTTAAATCTTTAAAATCTTTAACCTCTTTATGTTTTTGTAGAGCTTTGTATGAATTAGTACTGTTATTCATGTCATTAAAAGTTTCTGTTGTTAAGTATAATTAGTGCTGCTAGTTATACTTAATACTGCTAAGCTAATGCTGTTAGTAATACTTAATACTGCTGGTATAATCAACATTGTGAAAATTGTGAGAAAAAGAATTTAGAGAATTTGTGAGAATAAAAACAAAAAGAGAGCTGTGTGAATTAAAAACAGACAGAATGATTTGGTGTGTATAAGAATTGAGAGAAGTTGTGAGTTGAAAAACAGAACGAGAGCTATGTGAAATAAAAACAGACAGAGAGTTTTTGTGAGAAAAAGAATTAAGAGATGTGGTGAGTTGAAAAACAGAAAGAGAGTTGAATATATTAAAAACAGAGAGTGTTTGGACTAGATTTGAAAGTTAATGCTGCTAGGCATAACTTACTACTACTGTTGAAAGTTAATGCTGCTAGGCATAACTTACTAATGTTGTTGAAAGTTAATGCTGCTAGGCATAAACTTACTACTGCTATTGAAAGTTAATGGATGCTAAGCATAAACATTATACAACAGATGGTGAATGTTATGTTTGTTGGCGGTTATTTTTATAAATACTTGATTAGGGGTTTCAGTCACTCATTTTAAATCGTTTATTCAATGTTACTCTCTAATCACAAACCCTAACTCAATTTCATCATTCATCATCAAAACCCATAATGACGACCCTACAGTTTGCTGATACTCATAATTTGGTCATGTTTTTGTCTAAACCCCCTGAAAGTGAAGGGTTTGAGCAGATAGTAGATTTTCTAAATGTAAACCCTATAAGATATGCACTAAGGATCAATCCCACTATCTATACTTCGTGCATTGAACAATTTGGGCTACTGCAGTGAAAAATGTCAATGGGTAAGTACAGTTATAATGCTGTGGATGGGAAGAAGAATAATTCATTATCTGATCATCTATTAGAACGTGACCTTTAATGATGATGAGGAAGGTATGATTGTTGCCATATGCTACCATTTTTGAAGAAACTTAATAGGAAGAGGTATTGAAAAAACTTTCACGAAGCTTACATTCATAAGCATTATTTTCTCCTCAATGGAAATTCCTTATTTATACCATTTTGCAAGGCTAGTGCCTAAGACTACTGCAAGGAATGAATTTAGTTAGCACCATGGAATTTGCATATTTACTGCCATAGCTACAAACCAAAAGTCAAATTTTTCACAGTTACATTATGTTGAAAGTATGGTGAAGAATTTGGCGAATAGTGCTTCCTACAGTAAATTTCTTAGATGTGAATGTTGTCACCCCCCCCCCCCCATGACCTGCCTAGCCTACAAAGCGACCCCCCCGCTTCCCTCTCGGGAGAACCCCACTTCCCCCCTCACCCCTAGATAAGATGGTCAAACATAAAAAGGATACTATGTACACCCTCTCATACTAAGAAGATTTTTGGAAACATGAGAAGGGTGGGGAAAGGCTTTTCTAGAAGAGAAACACCCTTATTTCCTACAATGATCGTACAAGCTCAATAAGAACAGGGTGAAGGTTCAGAAATGCCAACTAATCCCCATCACATACCCACCATTATTCAACCATCAACATCTCAACCTCAAAAGAAACAAAGATCAAAAAGGCCAAAGAGAAAGGACACTCAGGTACCTCAGCCTAGTGGTCCTACAACCAATGTTGTAGATGAGGTTGTCAATGAGTTGATGGATGACAGTTTGGTGAGGGCTGCCACTACTACTTCTAGCTTAGAAGCAGAGTAGGACAGTGGTAACATAGATAAGACCCGATCCAAGGCAACACTTAATGAACCAAGTTCCTTAGGAACTAGTTCAGGTAGTGGTCCCAGGCGCCAAGACACCATGGGGGACAAAATTGCTCAAACTAGGTTTGAGAATGTGTCTAAAATATCTAATAATTCACTGCTCGCAGGAGTTAACACACCTCAAAGTGATGAGGATAGACTAAAACTCAATGAATTGATGGAATTTTGTACCAAATTGCAACAAAGAGTCCTTGAATTGGAGAATACAAAGACTGCTCAAGCTCAAGAGATTACAAGTTTGAAACTGAGAGTCAAGAAGTTAGAGAAGAAAGGAGGGTCAAGAACTCACAAGCTCAAAAGATTATACAAGGTTGGTAGATCCGCAAGAGTGATTTCCTCTAATGAAACTAGTTTGGGTGATCAGGAGGATGCATCTAAATAGGGGAGGAAAATTGATGACATTGATAAAGATGCAGAGATTACATTGGTTGATGAAACTCAGGGGAGGTATGGTGAGGAAGAAATGTTTGATACAGGTGTTCTAGATGGTGATGAGGTGTTAGCAGAACCAACGTTCTGTCAAAGCTGGTGAATTTAGTCGTGATGAAGTCACTTTGGCTCAAGCACTTGCAGCTTTGAAAAGTGTAAAAGTTCAGGAAAAAGCCAATGTTGTAGAAGAGCCAAGTGAATCAATAACAACAACACCAACACTTACAACAACAATTGCTGCTACAACAATTATAGCTGTTAGCACAAGACCCCGAGCAAAAGGGCTTGTTATTCATGAAGAGGAGCAAGCAACTACACCAACCAGTTTCTTCTCAAACAACCTCACGGTCAAGGGACTGAGACAAATGCAAATGGGTTATGGTTGAAAGAACCTATGAAAATGAGAAGAAATATCAAATCGTCTTGAATAAATAACTTGTCTTAAAGTAACAAGTGAAGAATTAGAAGGAAGAAAGGCTTGCAGAGAAAAAGTTCAACAAATTGAAAGAAACCAATATATTTTCATAGGGGATAATATTTCACGAATGATAGATGCTGATTATCAAATGCTCAACAAATGCAAGCAGAAAGAACCAAGATAAGTTGAGTTTGAAAGAGAAGTCCAAGTTTTTTGTTACAACTCTTATAAGCCAAAGAAAGAAACACTTTGAATCAACTGAGAGCTCAAGAATAGAGGAAACAATCCACCAAATTTATGCTACAAAGGAAAATATAATGTACTTACTCTGAAAACATAGTTTGGATACAAGCAAAATGAGTTGAAGAACAAAAGCTTTAATGATATTCAAAAGTTATTTGACAAAGCTATGAAGAGGGTAAACACATTTGTAGATATGGATACAGAATTGGTGGAAGGTAGTATAGTAAGAGCAGAAGGCAGTGAGACAAGAGTAGAAGGAAGCTCTAAGAGAGCAGGAGAAGAGCTTGAACAAGAAAGCTCTAAAAAGCATAAATTAGAAGAGGATAAAGAAATAGTAGAGCTTCAAAGACTAATAGAAGTTGTTCCTGATAAAGAGGAAGTAGCAATTGATGCTATTCCTTTGGCAACTAAGCCTCCAAGCATATGTTGGATACCTAGATCATAGGAAGGAAGAAAACCTATTACCAGATAATCAAGGCTGATGGAAGTTCAAAGATGTACTTAGTCTTCATTCATATGCTCAAAAGTTTTGACAGAGAAGATTTGGAAACCCTGTGGAAATTGGTAAAAGCTAAGCATAGGTCAACAAGGCCAGAGGAGGGCTATGAGATAGTGCTATAAGGTGATCTAAAGACAATGTTTAATCCATATGTTGAAGATCAAGTATGGAGGAATCAACAAGATTACAGAGTATTGGATTGGAAGCTACATGATTCATGTGGAGTACATTCATTGAGGAAGCTAAACTAACAATGCATCAATCATTAATCTTAAGCATGCAATTTTGATAATCCTTAATAAGATTCACATAAGAGCACAAATTGTTAACTAGCAAGGCATTTATAGGATGATAAAACTATTTTAAAGATCATCCTAACACTCGGAAATCATCATTCATTGTCCTAGTTCTAATATAATGTATTAGATAAGAGATATAATAATAAGAATAGCAATAATCTCTTAGAAGTTATGCCAACATCTTTACTTCCTTTTTCCTCCCATCATGTTCTTGAGAGCTTGTCCAATTGACCTTAATCCGTCTCGGTGAGCATCTCGTTGTTGAGTTTGAAAAGTTATGGTTTCGGATAAAAGGGTGTTCAAGTCATGACTTTCATGAGAGGAGTTTTGACGGACTCGAGAAGCGACATTAGATGAAGAGGAAATTTGTAGAGAGGGTGAAGATGAATTGGAGTGAAATGATTCATCATCATTTTCATCAACCATGTGATCAAGTGGAAGAGATGAGGAGGGATGATTTAGAGTGGTGGAGGAGGAGCTAGCATTTGACTCACGAGGTCTTTTCTTGCCTCGATCCGCTCGCGTCTTTCGCTCATAGTGAGGAGCGAGCGGATGCATGGCTCGATCATGTGAGAGAAAATGATCAAAAGCTAGCTCAGGAGAGACGGACACGACATGTTTGAATAACCTAGTTAAGAGCATTCCATAAGGTAAGAGTTCCTTAGGTTTGAATCGAGTCTTTTCCATTCTTTTGAGAATGAAAAATGCTAGGTTATAGGGAGTGGATGTCTCAATGCAATAAAGCATGTGACAAAGACACGCGGAGACATGATCCCTATGTCCTCCTAGACAAATGGCATTTTCACGAATAATCTCAACCCATGGTTTCATATGAGTTTGAATCTCTCGGGTTAAAATTTTGTTTTTACCAACGACAATGGTTTTCTTGTTTTTGGTACGAGTCTCTTGACCTTGACGTGGAATTTGAATGAGAGACTTAATGACTCTTGGAGATGGGGGTTTGGTTTTATAGAGACCTCTACTTGGAACACTGACCGACAAATGGTCAAGGGACCACATTTCGGTGGTAGAGGCATGACCCTTGAAAGGAATTTTTAGAATTTGACCGAATTCCTCAAGAGTGAGGGAAAAAGACTTATTTTGAATGACAAAATTGACAAAAAATTCACCCTTAGGATTATTTGTAAAAGTGAGTTGACAATAAAACTCAAGAACAAAGCTAGGTACAATTTGTTCGTTAATATCTAACAAACAGTCAAACCGATTGACTCAAACTTGGCACGAATATGACTCATATTTTTGAAGTTTTGACTTACTACCCTTCCCTCATGAAAGTATCATTTTTCAAGATTAGCCATTGTATTTAGTAAGGGTTGATTAAATTCATTTGATATTTGGGGTATGTAGTTTCGTGTCTTTTGATGATCTAGACCGGTAGCTCGAGGCATTGTTACCTAGAAAGATATAAGCAAGATCATATTTTAATCGCTTATATATGTATTGATGTTTTGAGTTCGTTCCTAGTGGGTGCCTATATGCGAACAATGTGGAGTAACGATTAACTCGACCTAAATATAAAATCCTAAGAGGTAACCCAGATGCTCCTTAATTTGATTTTGCTCAACCAAACAAGTCGAGAAATACATATGAATTATGTATCTCAAAATTTGTTCATGAGATCATTATGCATGTATTTGGAAACATTTTTAGATTGGATTAACAATGCATAACAACAATTTTATTATGTTCCTAACGTGAGTGATTTGAAAATAAAATTGGGGTTTTGTTCAAAATCAATTTTTTCATTTAATCTTACTAATGTATGAAAATCCTATGTCTACGGGAAGCATATTAGTTATACATTATATCCTAGTACTCTTAATTGCACAAAATTAAAAGAAAAATAGAAAATCCCCAATTTTGATTTTTGGTGTTCATCATGAACCCTAGACTCAAATTGAAAGAAAATAGATGAAATGACTTACAATTGATGACCTTTGTGATATTAGGATTGATTATTAGTGTTGATTTGATCTTCAATTGAAGTTTTAATGATTGATTTTGAGTTTTGGTATGTTTTGGGTCGTGTTCATCGCACCAGCAGGTAAGGGAGTGTTTGTTTTTGTGTTTTGAGAAAAAATTTGGTTAAGTGTCCAATATATGGTCTGCTGATGGCGGTCCCATATCTCCTGGAGGTCCCAAATATATTGGAGGGCCGCCCTCAGTAAAGGGTATTGGACTTGAGTTTTTGACGAAAATTTAACAAAGAGGAGTGACATTTTAATTTTTTGGATGAAGTATTCAAGTTGTCACGACACGAAATGGAACACATACTAGAATCAAAACTAGAAGAAGGAGAAGCGAACACATAAGGTTTAATGCATTGTACCATCATTTCCTAAACAAGACTAAGCATATTAAACGATTCCCTTTTAATGGTTTAGAAAAATGTCGGCGATTTTGTCGACGGACCGGTAACCATTTTCTGATGAGAAATGTCATTCTAGACATTATCATGAAGAAAGTGGTGACATATTTCGATGTTTTGTACGAGAAAGTTAGCACCGGGTTTTTGCTAAGAGTCAATCGGCCTTTGTTGTCGCACATAAGGGAACAGTCTCGAGGTCCGTACGTTCCTAGTCGATAAGAGCTTGTTATTCATCCATAGTGCTATGTTTAACGTCCTTTCCGGCGCTTACGTATTCGGCTTCGGAAGTGGATATAGCAAGAGCGGTTTGTTTCTTCGAGAACCAAGATGTCAAACAACATCCCACGAACGTTACAACATACCCGCTAGTGCGCTTTCGTCCAAATCATCTCCCGCATGACCAAGTCCGGCATATACTACGGTTTCTATGGCCGGTCCCTTAGGATACCATAAATCCTAAGTGCGCATTGCCATTAATGGTTAATCGAAAGAATGACCTTAACCGCTTAAGATGAGAGGTTTTGGGACCTTCTTGGAAGCGAGCACAAAGCAGACACAAACATAGAATATCGGGCCTGTTAATAAAAATAATTCTAAAAACGTTAATTTATATTTTTCAACCTCTCAATGTTGTTGATTAATAACAAAATGTAAAAACGATTTACGAATAAAATAAACGTTCATAAATTACAATCATAAAATTCTATTTCTAATATAAATCACTTAAGAGTATGAATACAACAAATCATAAACAAGCTTAGTGATCAAGAAAATATTTTTTCTTAAACCTTACATTTCTACAAAAGTGTTTTTATAAAAATATAAAAACAAAATATTTATTCATAAAAGAAAAGTTTTATTAAAAACTTAAAATTTGAAATTCAAATTTTCCCCCAAAAACAGAAGCTTCTACACCAGATACAACTTTCCCCACAAAAAGACAAAAAAAGGAGCGGAGTCTAGGCGGCGGCCCCCTTATAGGCCTGTCGGCCCCCTTATATATAAGGGACCGCCGGGACCGCCCCCAGATGACCGTTGGGATTCCCTGCCTATAAATACTGCTCCATTCCCAGCAGAAAAACATTCCTCTTTGCACGAAATTTTTCAGTCTTTTCTTTCTCTCTCTAAACCTTCTTTCTCTCACTAAAACTCTTGATCACTAACATACTTAGATCTTGTTTCAAGTGATCTAATCTCTTCTTCTCATCTCTTCCCTCTCATTCAAGTGCAAGAGAAGAACACTCGTATTCGTCAAGAAACGAAGTGTTAATTAGTGATCTATCCTCTTTTCTTCTAAGTACCAAACCTCTATTGTATTTATCTTGTGTATTTGTGTGATTCGGATATTGTGTAGATCTGATAGTGTAGATCTTGTGAGTGTGTATATCTTGTGAAGTGGTAGATTGGTTCTAGCTAAGATTAGGACTCGACATTTAGCTTAGTGTCGAAAAATAACGTAAGCGACGTGTAAACGGTTTTCTCCGCCTAAAGGGAGCTTGTTGACATAGTGAAATCTCGAGTAGGATACTCGGGGAGTGGAGTAGGGCGAAGAGGTGCTTCATAGCCGAACCACTATAAAATCTCGGTGTCTTGGTTTGGTTGTTTCTTTCCTTATCTTTTTACATTATTATTATTGTTATTTAGTTTTCGTTTAGATAGTTATTGCTTGTTCATATTGTGATTTGATTGAACATATAACTCGGATCTATACATTTTTGAAAGTAAACTTTTAAACCGTAAAACAAACGTGTAAACTATTCAACCCCCCCCCCCCCCTTTCTAGTTTCCACAATTGGTATCAGAGCAAGGTCACTCAAGATTTTTAAAATATACTGTATTTTAAAGCTTGGATCGATCTATGGATTCCAACAAATATCTAGAAGGGCAATCTATGCAAAGACCACCACTCTTTGAAAGCGATAGTTTTATTTATTGGAAAAATAGATTCGAGACATATGTTAAATCACACACACTATCATCTATCTTATCTATCAAGGATCTTTGGCATGTTATTACCAATGGTGATTTTCAACCTATTGTACAAAATCCGGAAACCAAATTAGATGAGGTTATCCCTTTTGAAAAACAAACCGATGATCTTAAAAGAAAGCTTGCGAAAAATAATGAAGCCAAAATGGTTATTTACAATGCTTTGCCTAGAAAAGAATATGAAAGAATTTTCATGTGTAATACGGCAAAAGAAATTTGGAAAACTTTGTTAATCACCCATCAAGGTAATAGCCAAGTCAAAGATAATAAGATCGACCTTTTGGTTCAACAATATGAACAATTCGTCATTTCCGAAGACGAATCTATAGATAGTGCATTTGCTAGATTTAATACTATTATTACTAGTCTTAAAGCTCTTGATGAAGGTTATTCTAGTAAGAACTACGTAAGGAAGTTTCTTAGGGCTCTACATCCTAAATGGAGAGCAAAGGTCATGGCGATTGAAGAGTCGAAAGACTTAACATCACTATCTCTTGATGAGCTCATTGGAAACCTCAAAGTCTATGAGATGATCATCAAGAAAGATTCCGAAATAGTCAAAGCAAAAGTTGAAAGAAAATCTATTGCTTTAAAGGCTAAGAAAGAATCTAGTGATGAAGAATGTTCGACTTCCGGTAGTGAAGACGAAGAGTACGCCATGGCGGTAAGAGACTTCAAGAAGTTCTTTAAAAGAAGAGGTAGATTCGTGAGACAACCTCGGAACGACAAAAAGGCGTTCCAAAGAAGTCGTGATGACAAGAACGGTAAAGGTGATAGAAAATGCTTTAGATGTGGCGACCCAAATCATCTTATTGGAGAATGTCCAAAACCACCGAAAGATAAGAACCAAAGAGCTTTTGTCGGAGGCTCTTGGAGCGATAGCGGTGAAGAAGATGATGAAAAGGTCAAAGATGAAACGTGTCTTGTAGCTCACGCATCAAGTGAGGTATGTTCCGAATCATCTTACTTTAGTGATGAAAACTCATCAATTGATGATATAGCTTTAGACAACGAATATGATAAGTTATGCAAAATGAGTCTAAAGATAATCACTAAAAACAAAAAGTTAAAAGCTACTAGAAATAGTCTAGAAAATGAGCTTAAAGAATTAAAAGGTAAATTGTCCACACTCGATAAAAATAAGGGAGTTGATCTCGATTGTGCAAAGTGTCATGTACTTAAAATTGAGAATGAAAAACTCAAAGATGAATCTACTAGATTAAACAAATTTGAAAAGAGTACACATTGCTTAAATGAAATGTTAAGTAATTAAAACCCTCCAGTGATAAATTAGGTTTAGGGTTTAATTCATTTGAAGCATCATCTAGTGGAACTAAGGAAATAAAATTTGTGAAATCTCAGAAAAAGGCGTATTCTGATGGAGGTCCTATAAATATGCGCGACCCCCTAAATGAAAACCACAAACTAAGCAAACAACAAACACGAATTCCCCCTAGGCTCTGATACCAATTGTTACCCATAATGATTCAAGCCTAAAACTAATGATCCGGAGGTTGGGGAGGATAAAAGTAAAAGTAATCCATGTTTATTAGATTGTAAAGAGAAAGGGAAGAGTGTGTGTTTTCTAGAGAGAGAAAGAAACACACACTTATGAGATACAAGATGAATCCTCATCCTACTATGAAAGTATAGGAGGGTATATATACGCCTACTGTCTTATATTGACGTTTCTAGTCCTTACGTATCTAACAAATATTAATCTAATGTAATTCCGTATAAGTCAACATATTTTAAGGCCAACAGAATGTTGTTCAATGTTCCGACAGGGTATATGTCCGTTAGTTTAATCCGTCGAACTAGTGAGCGCTACTCACCCGAACGGGGATGTCAATCCCAAATAGATTTATTTTATAACATTCGCGCTTACCCACCGTAATTAATAGTTCATGCAATTAAGCCGTAATCATTTGAATGAAAGTAAAGTTATTGCGTCCATAAGTGAAAACAAGTAATGTATCCCACCGCGAGATATGTAAATGAGTGTGTAACGAGTTTGTAAACGAGTTTCTAATGAGTATGTAAACGAGCTTTTAAATAAGTTATGAGAACAGGTATGTAAACTATTTTGTAAATGCGCATGTATTCTCACCTCAAAAGTTATAAAGTATATGTAAAACAAGTAAAATGTGGGGCTATAAACACACCTTATGTGAATGTATTGATTATAGCAAAATCAATAAAGTGAAACGTCACGAATGATTCGGAATGCAACCTAATTATTTATAGGTTGTATAAGTGTAATGTATTTAAAATAATACAACAATGTATTTTATATCGTTATATCACCACCTAATAGTTTTTTTTATCTTGTATAAATCGAAATAGTGTATACCTTAAGTTTACCACTTTTATTATTTTTGCAACGACAATATATATATATAGTTTAGTGAATTTATAAATAATATTTATAAGGTTTTAAACCGTGTATAAATATTATATAAGTGTTACAAAAATATATTTTAAGGTTTTTACATTTCGAACGGACAAAAAATGTTCGAAAATAAAATGTTACTATTCATGTCAGGAAAACAGTGCCAAATTTTATATAAGAAGTTACCTAATTTCCATGGTGATTTTACTCATTTTTACACACTGTCGGGCTTAGAAAATCAAGATGTTATAGTAAAATATCATTCCGAGTAACATTGTGGTTTTATATTTAAGTCGACTCAGACCCGAAAGTCCTCAAAAATACCATTTATAAATTTGTCAGCACTTTGCCGAAAAATTATTTTGCCGGTATTGTTTCAAATCTAGTTTTGGCCATAACTTATTCATTTTAAGTCTGTTTCCATTGAAATGAAATTTGTTTTTTCTAGCGTTCATTATATGCACGAAGTTGTGTGAAAATATGCCAACACATTTTAAGGTTTTGACTCGACAAAACGTCTGAAACTTTCTGTTAGAAAGCTGCTGTCCCAAATGGCCTATTTTAACATTTTGTCTAATATTTCAACTCCATTTTCATACCACAAATCCACTAGTCTATGTTTTTCAATCACCTTCCACAATCATAATCATCCACTAAACTAATCCCATCCAATACTTTACAATATCATGAAATAATCATAAGATTAATTAAGCTAGTTTATGAACTTTAAACCTAACCACAAGTCTAAAATCATAAGTAAGTAGTGTTTCTTGTTTTCTTTGCATATGTTTATAAAAGTAAACTAGTTGGTGATGTAACTTTATAATCAAGATGTTTATGTATAAAAAATACATAATGAAAGTATAGAAAAATGAATGAACATAATCTATATGTATGAAAATCAAGAGGGTGAATGTAGTATGCTTACAAGTATGTGATCAAAATGAAACCCTGGACTTTGATTCTAATCCCAAATCCTTATGAAAACCTCAAATCTTGATTATGAAATCCCTAACTTGATCTTGAAAAACCCTTGCTTAGAAATGAAACCCTAACTTGAAAAATCCATTTGAAACACCTTAGATTATACCCTTGATTAACCTTGTATACTTGTAATATCAAGAAAATGGAAAACAAATAGGATGTTTTGTTATGGTTTGAGTCGTGAATACATACTTTGTTGGAAATTCAGCGTAAGTTAGCTCTCTTGCCTTTAAGTCCACCTTGTTGATTTCTATCCACACCGTGAACATAGAAGCACCTACAGAGGTATCTGAAGAACGTCATCAATGTTGGCAGCATCTTGATACACAACTTGTTGTTGATCATGCATATGAAAAGAAATCCTTTCAATAGACGGTGTCCTATAGTGAATTTCAAACTTTAAAATTCTCCACGCAACCTCATATGCAAATACATATCTACAATCCAAATATGCCTTAATCTCATCAACATTTGTTTCAACTACATCATCGCCATTGCTTTCGTTATTAACATATATTCCTGCTGAAATACGATTTGGGCCCTTGTTAATATACTTGAAAAGATACTTCACAACACCATATTTATTGCACCACTCTACATTTATGTGTGCCTGATATTGTTTCAACAGTGTTGGCCTATAAGGAACAACATATCCGTTATCAAGCGGAACGTTGGTCTTTTCAATTGTCAGTCCGTTGTTTCAGTGCATGTACCTTGGATATCCGTCCTCGTCTACCATTTTTTGTTTATAATATATTTATGGAAAGTGTTTAAAACATGCATACTCAACCATGCATGGTGAACTCATATGTTCAATGCCACATGGGTCATGCATCATGTGTTCACGCACAATAACATATAGTTCTGGATCCTCATCAATATCAAGAATTTCAGCTGATATGAAATCTTCAATCGTAGCTGGACTGGGAAGCTTGTCATCAGCATAAAGGAAAAGTCAAACGTGAGCATGAGGAAGGCCGAACTTTTGAAACTCAATCGTGTAAACAACTAAAAATGGTATACATAATAAGTATATTGAAATTAATTAATAGTAATTTAATTAAATATATATATGATCTTATGTTCTTGATCGACCAAATAACCTGGTGCATCTCACATTCTTCATAAAATAATCTAGCTTCTATTTAAATACCCTAGAAAATAATTTTGATATGTCTTCGGGACGAACACCTTCTTTGTCAACTTCACGTGTAATCTCCGCCATTTAGGATTACATGTAAACGTTATAAACAAATCTGGGTATCCAAAATATTTATATAACGCCATGGAATCTAAATAGTTTTGCATCATATAACGTGCACCACCAGTAAATGTAAATGGTAAAAGAATACGCTTTCCAGTTGTGGATGCGTCAAAAACACCTTCGTCAAAAATTGTCCTTATGTTACTGTATGTATCGCATATAAGATTTTGTTGTTATGCTTTAACAAAATATAACCTTTCTCTCTCGATCATTGTATAACCATCCACAAGAAATTTTTGGAACAATTTTCTGCCTAATAGAATCAAACCTTTTTATATGTCTTGATTCATCATAGTGTATGCAAAATATTCCCTCATTATAAGCGTGTCATGTTTTTCAACATTTTCTGGATCAACAGAATATTTAGCATGTAACCGTCTTGACCTTTAGGCATAATCATTGGCTATTGGAGAGCAAGGAACGAAGGGTGAAAGATATTAATTCTTTGAAAACCACCTTCCTAAGTTTGTAACACGATATCTTGGTCGTTTCTACAAGAATCTTCATCTCCTACAATAAGACCAGCTACTTTCGACATGGTACGCATGCTATATTGCCTACCTTATTGATCTCTTTTACCTATCAGCTTTAGCTTGAAATCCATTTGTTAGCCGTCATTGTATCGATCCTTAGCAACCCTGAAACTCTTAACCAAAGGATTAAGAAGATCCAAAACTTCCTTCACATCTGATATTATTTTAGGGATAATAATAGTTAATTTAGTATCCGCTCTTCCTTCACCAGACCTATAATAAATAACGTGTCATAGTAATTATAAAAAAGGGATGAACATTAACGTAAAAATGTTAATGAAATACCTTTTAATATACCTCACAATCATCTTTCGATTTTTAACTTCATTTTGTGTGCCAACTATGTATAGTTGACAAAATTTTGGAGGTTGTCCTTGTGCTTGTAGAAGAGTACCAATCAAATGATGATTTTTTCCAAGTAACCTAAAGACGATAAGACGTGACCTTTACTATTTAAATATTTGTCGATACGACCCCCCATTGATGTGAATGCAAACATCCGATTATGTGACCTAATGTTTTCAATGAAGTTTCGACTGTTGATGAGGTGTCATTATATACACTTTTTAGGGTCGTTTAACCCCTTAAATCTTGCATTTATGCCCAAAATAGGTACTTAATCGTTTCTTTTTAGGTATTCAGCATTTGGAAGGAATTTGGAGGAAATACACGTGACTTGGGCTCATTTGGAGAAGAAACGGACAAGACTACGGACCTACACCAACATCTCTCAAGATTATGTTCTCAACAGCTGGAGACGGCGTCACAGATTACACGTGATGCAGTCTCAATTCATACCAAGACGGTGTCACAAGATCTCAAGACTATTAGAGTACATATTATATTTAATGTAATCGGCCCATTGGCCCAAGCCCATAGTCTAGAATATTCTGTTGTATCCTATATATAGGTTGGCTGTTATTAACAATCATTCAAGCAATCATTCAAGCAACCAATCAATCTAATATAGTATCAGAGCCTATATCGATCCACTCCTAAAATATCTCATCTCAGCATCCCTTCCCCTATTCTTCTCTACCTCACATCATTAATCCTTTTAAAAAAAATGTTCATCGCGTTACTATTCATCAGTGTACTGTTCATCGACGTTACTGTTCACCGAGTATTGTTTATCGACGTTACTGTTCATCGGGAAAAAAAATTATTCCTATGGCTTCTCGTGATCAACAATGGTATATGGATACTGGAGCAACTTCTCACCTTTCATCTCACATCGGTAACCTTCATACCTTTTCTCTTAATCGTAATTTTTATTCAATTATTGTCGGAAATGGATCATCTATACCTGTCACCCACTCTGGCCATGTACAAATACCTAATCCATATCGCCTCCTCCACCTTAGAAATATTCTTGTCACACCTAATATCATTAAAAACCTTATTTCGGTACGTAAATTCACCACCGATAATAAATGCTCCATTGATTTTGATCCATATGGTTTCACCGTACGAGATTATCATACCCGTCAAACCTTTCTTCGTTGTGACAGCACGGGTGATCTATACCATTTACACGTTGCCGCCTAAGCCTTCGCCCTACTTACTAATAACCATTCCCTTTGGCATCAACGTCTTGGCCACCCTGGTGACGCTGTCATTCACACACTGTCGTCATGTGGCCTTGTGTCTTATAATAAACAAAACAATCAACACTTGTGTCGTGTCTGCCAGTTAGGCAAACAAACAAAACTTCCCTTCTAACGATCTATCACTATTGTCACTTCTCCCTTTGACATTATTCACTCAGACCTTTGGACATCTCCTGTCTCTAGCATGAGTGGATATAAATATTATGTTCTTTTTTAGATCACTATTCACATTTTTTATGGGTCTACCCACTTCACAGAAGATCTGATGCGCAGTCAAAACTCCTACACTTTCGTGCCTTTGTAAAAACCCAATTCAACTGTGAAATCAAAGCTTTTCAATGTGATCATGGTGGATAATTTGACAACAACTCCCTCCATGAATTATTTGACACTAATGGAATTCAATTTCGTTTCTCATGCCCACGCACATCTCAACAAAATGGCAAATCTGAACGCATGATTCGTACTATCAATAACGTAGTACGTTCTCTCCTCTTTCAAGCCCGTCTTCCTCCCGAGTATTGGGTCGAAGCACTACTTACTGCTGCTTACTTACTTAATATCCTCCCCTCTACCTCTATCAACAATGACATCCCTTATACAAAATTATTTAACAAACCACCCACTTACACCCACCTACGCACGTTTGGATGCCTTTGTTACCCTTACACCTTCCCACCGCACAAACTTGCCCCTCGTACCACACCATCTATGTTTCTCGGGTACCCTTACAATCATCGCGGATATCGGTGCCTTGACCTGAACACCAACAAAATTATCATTTCTCGTCATGTCACATTTGACGAAACTGTCTTTCCCTTCGGCTCTATAACTCCAACTAAGCCCCCCTCATACAAATTTTTAGATGATAATCTAGACACCTCCCTCATTACACTTCGCCTACTTACCACACTTACTTCTCCTCAACAAACACCACCACAAACAAACCCACAAACAACCCCACAAACAAATCCACAAACAACTCCACAATCAACACCTCCAACTCCTCTATCAACACCATCACCACAAACAACACCAACATCACCACCACCACCACCCCCAACACCTCCAACTCCTCTATCAACACCATCACCACAAACAACACCAACATCACCACCACCACCACCCACCTCGCAACACCCTATGGTCACACGCTCTAAAGTCGGGATTGTAAAAGCAAACCCCAAATACAACTTACATGTTACCACCTCCTCCCATATCCCCAAGTCACCTTTCCATGCCATTCGAGATCCTAACTGGAAACAAGCTATGTGTGACGAATATAAAGCTCTCATTGACAATAACACATGGGTACTTGTTCCTCGCCCACCAAATGTTAACATTGTCCGCTCTATGTGGTTGTACAAACACAAATATAATGCGGACGGGTCCTTAAATCGGTACAAAGCTTGACTAGTTGCAAATGGTCGTAGTCAACAACAAGGCATCGACTGCGATGAGACAGTTAGCCCTGTTGTCAAACCTGCTACCATACTGACTGTTCTTAGCATTGCAGTTTCTCGACAATGGCCTATTCATCAGTTAGACGTGAAGAATGCATTTCTTCATGGCCATCTTACATAGACAGTTTACATGCACCAGCCACCAGGATTTATTGATTCAGCTCATTTTGATTATGTTTTCCTTCTGCAAAAGTCACTTTATGGCCTTAAGCAGCCCCTCCGAGCATGGTTTCAACGATTTTCTAGCTATGTTATTCGAGTCGGTTTCTATCACAGCAAAACTGACTCGTCTCTTTTCATCTTTCACAAGGGGCCAGAAACAACTTACTTACTACTATATGTGGATGATATCATTCTTACAGCTTCTTCTACTTCACTCCTACAACGTATAATCTATTTACTACATGCGAAGTTTGCTATGACAGATTTTATAGTTCAGTTTTGATCCATCAATCATGTAGGATAAGTTATACGTACTAAAAATACATAAAATTTTAGTATGAATTTGTATTAATAGTGATGGGATGAAGTATTGATATAGAAATGTTAAAAGCATTATAAATAATATAATTTTGATAATGAAGTTTGATAAACATTGTAACCAAAGTATAAGATAAAATTCATCCAGATGCAAATAATATAATAAAATTTTCATTGTTATTTATAATTTTCAGCTTAATATTCATCATAGTTATATCAAGAAATGAGAAACTATTCATCACAATTTTTTCAGGTTTGATAAAACTACATTCTATGCAAACACCATTGTTGATAAGTTTCTTCATCCACTTCCATGCAGTCTAAATGCATTAGAGAATGTTTTTTCTTGAAGTGTCTTTTAGCTGCATACGACCTTCGAATGATTATGATAATCTTGATCAACTTTTCTTTGTAAAACAGACATTCTTGATATGTTTCTTCATCCATTGAAGTGTCTTCTAGATGCATACGACCTTGTAATGATTATGATGATCTTGATCATCTTTTCTTTATAAATTTTTTTACATACCTGCAAAAAGAAAAAAATACACAAAAGAAACATACATATGGATAAATTTAGTTATAATATGTTAAACACAAAAAGCCTACACCTAATGGATAAAAAACAAACACCAAATCTGTTTCGATAATAAAAAAACCAATAACAAAAATCACATTGTCAAACACCAGATAATGTCGAATAATACCTAACAAACCACAAATAAGTTCAAAGGCATTGAAAATGCCCGAAAATAAACCCAAAAACAACCAAACCAATTGTAGCAGTGTGGAAAACTCAACACACAATAACCAAACCAATTGTACCAGTGTGGAAAACACACTATAACCAAACCAATTATAGTAGTGTGGAAAACTCAACACACAATAGATGAACTTGTTTAAAAAAGTTTAAAATGATTTATGGACCAATTAAATCCATGTTCCAATGAAGCCAATTTCATGGCTTTTCATCTTAAGTTTAGGTTCAACATCGTGTATTCGTTTAACATATTAACAATAAAATTGCAAGGGGGTTGGTGGAAATCCAATAACATGTTCAACATCGTGTATTCGTCTAACATATTAATTACTTTTGCTTTTGAACATTACTTAGTATTGTAATTTTAGGTCATAAATATGGCATTGCAATTTTGTCTTGGCTTCCCATTGATTTCTATCAACTCAAGGCCACCACAGCTTGTAAGATAATATGATGTCTACATAAAGTATAAACATTTTATGTTTTGTTACTAAAAACACTTAATTACACATATTAAGTTATTATACCATATAATTGAAAACAACACTCACCAACACAACTGTTATCAACAACATGGTTTTTTAGTATCTTTTCAAAATCCACAAACTGGAAAGCATTTTTAAGACAGTTAAAGCTGGTGCACTGCTTAACCACAGTGTTACGATAGAAGTATATCTTGTACCGATGATCTGTGTACTTGGTCTTAACCAGGTACTCAACAACACCAAAACTGAAAAGATAGACAACATAACCTTCCAAGAGCAGACTCTCAAATATATTGAGAAACTAACTTTTTATAGATCCATGAATTCTAGAACCTTATCAAACACAAATAAACATAACATAAATTATAATTAACGAAATGCGTATGGTAATATATGATAAATCAGTGATATTCAAAACATATCTCTTTGTCAATGAAGATCAACTCCAAGTTCTCAATGCTAATTGGCTTACCATAAATATTGGGTTTTTAGATCCTGTTAACTTTCACAAAAATGGTATGTGTTTCTTTTCTGGCAGTCAAATCCTTGACCAAAACAATTGCAATAGGGCTAACCATAGTAACAGTTATGCTAATGAATAAAATTGAGAATGTGAAGAATGATGAAAATGATTATAGATGATGGATCTATTTATACACAATTGTTGGTGATTTCAAAATGTGCTAACCCTAAAAAATTATTATAGATTCATAGAAATTTTAGGATTTTTATTTGTTAATATAAATGGTTCATTGAACCAAGACGGGATATTGATTATTTACAAACTTGTGATAAGATTTTAAAAATATTTGGAAAAGTTAAATAGATATGTTAGGTAATTTAAAAAAGAGGTTATTTTTTATAATCTAAATTGGAAATATTGTGATAACATCAAATCCATTCAAATGGATAGATTAATAAACTTAATCCGAATATAGATTTACCCTAACACTCTACTTTTGTCATGTATTCCATACATCACACTAAATAGATATTATATTCATGGAATACGATTCACTTTCTGAAACATACCTGCTACAATTCATGGTTGAGGTGCGGGTTCATGGTATAAACATCAAACCCAAAATCGTGTCACCTTGAACATCAAACCCACAATTTTTAAATATCTTGAGATTGAGTTAGGGTTTTAGATGAAGGTTATAATTTTTTGAATTGGGGAAAACTAAAATGATCTTGATTTGGTAAAGGATCGGGATTTAAGGAAAGTGATACTATCCGAATATTAAAGGAAGGTCCTATGTTTTTATACAAAATGTAAATTTGGCCCAAAAAATATGAGGTTTCTCTCATAGGTTTTGTTTAATTTTGTTATTTTTTTAAGGGAAAATGTCATGAAAAGTCACTCAACTTAGGGTTTTTTTTCAATGAAGGTACTCTGCTTTATTTTTTGCACATAAAGGAGACCAACTTTTTTTAGCCAATTTAAGTTTTTTTGTCACTTCCTGTTAAAAAACTAACGGTCATTTTGTTATTTCCCAAAATGAATATTTAATGAAATTTAAGGGTTTTTTTTAACATCTATTCACCAAATCAATCAGGTATGATATTGAGTTCTGTTCATTGTATTAGCAACGGGGATGAGTAATTCTTGTTAGGGTTTTAGCCGTACAATAGCAACGTACTTTCTCTATTGTTTCGTTTTGGTACGTGAACTTTTTTTTGTTCCACTTAATGTAACGAACTTTCAAGTTTTGTGTTAATTTGCACCTAGAAAAAAGTTCACGTACCAAAATGGAACATTAGAGAAAGTATTAAACATGCCACGTAGGCTTTTTTTCGGTTTTATAACTTTTTTTCCGGTTGCCAGTCAAGGTTGGTGCAAATTAACACAAAACTTGAAAGTTCGTTACATTAAGTGGAACAAAAAAAGTTCACGTACCAAAACGGAACATTTGAGAAAGTACGTTGCTATTGTATGGCTAAAACCCTTCTTGTTAATCAAGAAGGTATTTAATTATATACCACCACGCATTTCGCTTTTAGTTACCTTGGAAAGCATCACTGTTTGGGAATATTTTTGCTTGAGTCAAAGTATTTGTTAGTACAAAATACGTAATGGGTTGAGTGGATGGATCTAGGAAGTTATTAGACCAGGCCCAAGGATGAGATCTTATACTAAATCAAGTAATGAGATGATTCCTTGCACAATGAAAGGTAAACCCTTAGTCTTACCGTGAGGACGGACCCCACGATTGGACTCCGACATAAGAGTAAGTAAACATATTTGTCAGAGAATGTCAGAGTATGTGTGTATGAAATGTGGTCAGAAAATCATACCTTGTGGGGTGTTAGAGTACCCCTTTTTATAGGTGAGCAAAATATTAGATTTCCTAATATTTCGCTCATTTCTGTTAGTGGGCCGAAGTGGGACCCTTATCGGATAAGGGTCCGCAGTAATCGTGTCTTGTGGACGTGGGTCCCCTTCCGCGGATGTTGCTTGGTTTACGGAAGGCCTATCACGCCCATCTTATTTCTTCCGGGTCGCGCCAGCACGGGACTGGGCTTAGTTTGGGCCTATTGTGCTTTGTGATTATCTTGTTGGGCTTGGGCTCATATATAATTTATGTAATCCAAGCCCGGAGGCCTGTTACACGTGTTATACGTCATCAAGTCCCCCCAGTCTAGTGTGTCTATTGCGTGCGATTGTTATTGCGTGCGGTAGATATTACTAGACTCAGGTTCCGGTACTCATTATATTTGCGCCCTCTGTGCTTGTCTTTCCCCAACGTTCCGTTGCCCTTGTTAGGTGGGACGTGGGTGACATGGTCTCTTTGTGGCCTTTCACCTTCTGACTGATTTGACTGGTTAGTCCAACTACTTAACTGTCATCACTATTTTTTACTTTTCATCCTGGCCATTGACTCAAAGGTCATAGCCACGTGGAAGCATCTAGAAGGAGCTTATACTTACTATACCGAGGGTATAAATACTCGTTGTTGTTTTCACTGTTTCCTTTTTCATCTTCTCGAATTATAATCACCATTGTTAAAAAGTTCTTCAAGCTTTTCAAATATGTTTCCTTTGTGCCCTATCTCGAAGAATTTTAGGCTTTCAGGTTAGGCCCCAATCCTTGCTTACTTTTATCATGAGCGGTATTACAGATATAAAGTCGGTTCTTACTCTAAAAGCTCTAAATTTTTTTTGAGAAACGTATCATATTCCTGATGAGGTTCATCCACAATTGCCTAGCCCTAACAAAACAATTCATGAAATGCCTACTGGCAAAATAGGTGTATACACTAGATTCTTTGAGTATGCCAATTTTCGATTACCACTTTCCACTTTTCTTATTAATGTGCTCAGGCACTATCACATCCATATATCCCAACTATCCGTTATTGGTGCAGCCAAGGTGTCTCATTTTGAGATCCTTTGTCGTGTTCACGGTTTTGAGCTAACGGTTGGGCTGTTCCGTTGTTTTTATGTTAATTCCAAGAACAAAGGCTGGATGTCGTTCAGTAAACGGCAGGGAAATGATGCCGTTTGTTATACCAAACCCTTAGACTCATTGAAAAGCTGGAATGATTGTTTCTTTTGGGTCGACGCTTTTGCTTGTCCTGCCTCCTTTCCGTGGAATTCTAGCAAAAGCGTATCGAAGGACCCTTTTCCAAAGTTTTCCGAGTTTAATGCGGAACATTATGCTACCCTTGTTGCATATCCGGCTCCGTTCCATAAGTATCCGGAACCCTTCCTTCGCTTAATAGGAATTAGTCGTAACTATACCTTGGATGAAGATACTTATCCCCAGTTTCTGCGTAAAAATGGCGAGGGTGGGTGTTTATTACTATGTCCTACTCATGTTTTGCCTTTTTATCATTTTTGCTAACCGTCTTATTCTTTTCTCTTTGCGTGTAGAAATGGATTTGCTCTCCTTTATCCAGACTGCCGATCCTACGAAGGTGAGGGTTGGTGAGAGGCAGCGTGCTGAAGATGAACCAAAGTTGTTAGATACTACTGTGGGACGTGTTGTTCCACTGCTACCGATTGCTCCTGCTCGTGCTGAAAGCGAGTTGGATGCAAGTGTTGACAGGTTATTTGATAAAGGTGGTAGTGGTAACCTAGCGGAGCAGGGTGATTCTGCGAGTGGTGGGCATGTTGTTGATATTCCGCTGGTTAGTGAAGCTGCGGAGACTATTGTTGAAGACGTAGCTCCTCTGCAACCAAAGCGTCAAAGAAAAAGGAAAATGATTGTTTCTGATGCTGGAGGACCTTCACACCCTCCTAAGAAGTTAAGGGAAGATCACGGAACTTCAACTGAGACATTTGTTGCTGGTAAATCTATGTCTGCACTCTAGAGGTTACTTGCTGGAGCTGTGTTGAATCCGAAGGTTGGGATTGTGGCTTTACCTACCCAACCCTTTATTACCTTTTCTGTGTCCGTGACACCAGAGCGAGAGAATGAAGATCAAACTGACTCTATGGCCGGGGCTAATCTTCGAACCATTACTGCTCCTCCAAGGTTTGTCATATCTTTAGATTCTTCTCACCATTCAGGTGCTAATATTGCGGAAGCTGAAGTTGATTCTTTTATCAGGCCTTCAATTCCGTTGATGACAGTGGCCACTACCGTTACTTCTACAGTTGATCCTGCTACAACTGTTAAAGAAAAATTTGTTGAGTCTTCTGTTTTTGGTGGTGATTCTTCTGGTGGTGGGGCTGACCACACCGTAGGTGGCTTTTCTGACCTTACTGGTAGTGACTTTATTGTTGGTGGTATCCGTACTGTCATTAGCCCTGATGTGGATCTTCAAAAAGTATATGTACCTCAGTGGAGTGTAACCAATGGCTCTCGCCTGGATGACGGTCGTACTTGCCGCGAGATGGTGGATGAATTCGCTCCTCCTAAGTTTTTTGCGTCAATCCGTGGGATGGATCACGACCAACTTTTCACGGAGTTTAATGTAGGGGCTGCTCGCCAAATGTCCCTCAGTGCTGAAGTGAGGATGCGTGCGGAGTACAATATTAGAGAGAGGAGGAGATTGAATTCTGTTGTGGAGGAAAAAAGTTCTTTGCTGAAGGCCAGGGATGCGGAAATTGAGGGTCTCAAGGCACAGTTGCTTGTGAAGGAAGCGGAAGCCGCGGAGGCCATCCGTCTCCGTGCCGAAGCCTCTAAGTTTGAGGCTATTGAGAAATCCCTGCAAGATGAAGTGAGAGTTTTGAAGGATTGTAACACCACTCTGGAGAAGGAGAAAAGTGAGCTAAATGTGAAGGTGGCTGATCTTGCGGCTTCAGTGAAGGTTAGGGAGCAAGAGGCTGCTGATTTGGATGCTATGGTGACTTCCGTTAAGTCTCAGAATGACAATCTTATTGACCAGGTATGTGTCTTTTACACTTGTGTATATTTTTTATTTTTTTATTTTCTTATTTGTGTTTCCACATAATTGCAGGTTCATAGGCTAGAGACTTCCTCTGCCGGACTTCAGGATAAAGTCGCGGCGTATGAAAACTTCATTGACCAGCTTGAGAAGTTTCAGGATGAAAAGATGGCAGAGGTGAATGAAAAGTTTGATAAGTTATGTGCCGATTTTGTTGAGATGGCCCTTCATCTTGAGGAAAAATTCTACCCGCATCTTTTGACTACCAATTCTGGACGTCGGTGGCTACTTACGCACGGCATGAAACTTGCCATTTCCAAATGTTTAAATTCTACTGAATATCTGTCTGTTCTTGGAGCGGCGATTGGTAAAGCCGTCGAGAAGGGTATGCAGGAAGGATTATCTGTCGGAATTACCCACGGTTCGGAGGGTAGAAAATTGACCGAAGTTGCTGCGTATAACCCATCTACGGAAGCTGATTATCTATCTGCCTTGCAACGCCTTCAGAGTGACATTTTTTCCTTAATTGGGGAGTTAAAATCGAACAAAGATGCCAGCGTTGACATGATAACGAACCTTCTTTGTTTGGAGGACACTCTTGCTGAAAGATTGGGTTTGACTGAGTCGGAGCCTAATGTTAATCAACTGATGGTTCCTATCCATCATTCTCCGGATCAGCCTGTCATTGGTGCTGCTGCCTTATTACTTTCGTTAGATGGTCCGAAAGATCAGGAAAAATATTGCCAATCATATATCCACTCTTTGTGGTGTCTTTGTTCCTTTATCTGAGCCCTTATCTGCTGCGGCTTTGAAAGGTATGGAAGGTACTCCC
>BQNB010053545.1:0-39962 GCA_026074375.1 Tanacetum coccineum
TTACGCTTTAAGCAACTAGCAACTGTAAATTAAACTTAATCTAACAGGGTAGGTTAAGGTGTAAGGGTGCACGAAACAAATAGTTGGTGTAATTCCTAAAGGATTGGCTCTACGGGTTGTTCTAATGGATCATCACTCTTAATATGAGAGTGGAAAAGGGTTTAAACTGGAGGTTAACTAACCGGTGTAGTTAGTTAATAAGCAACATGAAAAGGCGATTTGGGTGTAATCAAAAAATTTACCAATTTAAACAAGTTACTCCAATTAAATCTATAATACTTATAACTGTGGTCTCGAATAGATATACCAATCCAAGTTCTAAAGTCTACAACATCACCGGCACACTCATAATTTGTGGAATTTAGGTAAACATTTGAAAATAGAAAGGCTAAATCCTCACAATATCTAACAAGAGTTATTGTGTGCGGGTTATGTAACATGTAATTTCACAAAAGTATGCTTGATTTTTTTTAATTTGAGCATAATTTAAGCATTTTAATGTGAAAAATCGGACTAGTAAACATTCTAATTCCATCCCCCCACTTGAATTATACAACGTCCTTGTTGTATAGATAAAACATTAAATACGGGAATTTAAAAAGAATTAAAATGAGGAACTCCCCTGATATTTGCTCGCTAGATTCTCCAAGTTGCGTTTATGAGCAAGATAGTGTGTCGGAAAAGCGTCTGAATCCTAGCACGAACAACACACACACAGAATTCCAGAAAATATGTATTCCACCAACTTCGTCAATATTTCTTTCACGAGGTCCTGTATAAAATATAGGAAAAACATGTGCATTCCTATCTTGGTACCTACGGTTAATTTAAACTAAACAAACTAAATACGGGCCAGTCTGGTGGTTACGGCGTATCAGGTTAGTGAATACGCCGTATTCCAGAACTGACAATAATGTTTTTAAAGTGCAATAAAAAATAAAGACTGATAACGTCCAGACAATCAATACGCCGTATGGTATGGAGCGGATACGCCGTATTGATGTCTGGGAAGACAGACTCGATAAAATTAAATAACAATCCGGGTTGTCTCCCGGGAAGCACTTTTGTTTACAGCAAAGTCTTTAAGTTAGACTTGTCTTCAGCTTCCTTTTCATTCCATCTCATGCACGCTAATGTGCCCGCGTGTGAGCCATTCTTCCATCTTCGCATTTCGAATGTAATCGGGTCCTAAGTTCAATACTCCTTTGTAGAACCCCTTTAACTTTTGGTATGCATGCGAGATTCCATTCATCTCATCTTTCTCACTTACCTTTAGTAATGGCGGAATCTTGTTGCATTGCTCATTAGTGTGGTGTTTAAACCTCGGATGTGATCGCACCATTTGGTAAGTTATTTCATCATTACCATTGTGAATGGTAATCATTCCATCAAACAATCTTGCTTTAATACCAACATCTCTTAAGAACGGTTCGCCAATAATAACAATGCCCATTCCTTCATCACGATAAGCATCCATATATTCTAAAACTGCAAAGTCAGTCACAATAGAAAAGATTCCAACAAAAATAGGCACATTCATTAAGGCTCCTACAATATTATTCCCTTTGTACACCATCTTATCTTTCATTATAGAGTTATGAAACTTTTTGGACATCACATTGACGTACAACAACGGGAAGAAGTTGACGTGTGTAAACTCAAATCCTATCATGCATCAAAACTTTAAGTTGTTGGCATAGTCTATGTGGATTTTCTTATCATCGTCGCAATAACTAGGGTAATCATCAATTCCAGTATCAAGATCTTTATCCCTAGTTCTAAATTCCTCAATTGCCTCACCTTCTTTAATGGTGGGCATTAAATTATCACCTTGATTTCTCCTAAGCTCAAATGGTTCATTTAGATCATTTAGTTCAATGTAATCCTCCAAGAAAGGGTCTAATGATCTATTTAACACCAAAGTCTCTCCTATAAGCCTAGCTTCTAAATCAAGTTCCATTCTTTCTCTTAAACTAGCATTAGAACCCTCGTAATAAACTAACTAGCAGGTTTAACACTTTTGAAAATAATCTTTTCTTCCCCAACTCTTAAAGTAATCTTTCTCTTGTAAACATCCCCAAAATTTTTTATTGTTTTTTATCACGGGCATAGACAAAATGTCTTCCAAGGATCAAGGGCCACTTTGATATCCTCGTGGCATATCTATGAATTATAAAGTCTACGGGAAAGTAAAATCTGCCTATTCTTACAAGTACGTTTTCATCAATTCCTTTTGGAATTTTACTTTCCTTCCGCTAATTCCACTGTTAGCTAGTGTGAGCTGAATTCCCTATCCTAAGTTAAGGTAGGTCAAGAAAGGCATAACACTTAAATGGCCTTTAGCCCCTTTTTCCCCCCTTTAAGTCAATAAGGGCATTATCAAAGCAAACATTATTAATTAAGCAAGGTAAAGTGAAACTCCCTAGGTCTTTCTCCTTTTGGGGTATGGATTCATCGATATGTGAAGCTTTAGAGTAAGCTTCTGAGAATTATGGTCAATATGATCCCTTCTTTCCATTCACGTAGTAACTATTCAAACGAATTGGAAACGGAATCAGTCGTTGTCTTGTCTCGTACATGATGGCGGTTCTGTCTAGTGGATACGGGCTATGGGGAGATCCAATACGACGTATCCAGTGTAAATCAGCTTCAATAGTAGTCGAGATTGACTTGACTTAATCTCTCGGGTTTTTTTCAGTCGAGCTAGGTAGACTTCCAAATCCTCTCTTGATAAGTGTAAAATACACATATCCGTTAATACCTAAAATAACCCAATTAAACCCAAAACAGACCAAAAATGGCAAAAATGTGCTTGTATTTGTGTTTTGTGTGTGCAGGAACGGATATATCAGAAATCACAAGAAAACCATCAAAAACAAGCAAGCACGGACACGAGAATTAGAAGAGTACAAAAAGAAGCCAAAGATTCAAAGCCGAAGCCAGAAATGTCAAGCCTTCAGTCAAAACCAGTCAAACAATGGTCAACAACAGTCAACCACTAAAATGACAAAACCCACAATATTTCATTTCAACCCTCAAAATCTCACAAAAGTCCAAAATGACCCCTCACCTCTTATTGGGCCTAAAAAAAATTAATGGGCCTGAAAAACCCTAAATTATCATACCCGGATACCAAATAACCCAAAAGCCCAATCAAAAGCCCCCGATAATCAAACAATGAAGTCTAGCACGAAAATCCACAAACGCGATAACGACCTATAATTAGAGTCGCTCGATTACTATACCGAAAAGTATAATCAACGATGCGTACATCGCATCAAAAAATCATATATATATAGTATATATACTCGTACATGTGATGAGAAATCCACTTGCGCCTTAGATCCTAAAACCCCACAATATTAGGTTACGATCATTCTTTTATTTACACCATACCTCGCTTAATCGAATACTTTCTATTTTAAGAAACTTTCTATTTTTGGAAAGTTACTATTTTCGGAAAGTTGCCATATTTAGTAAGGCTCGTTATCAAAATATATTTGTGATAATATTTAGTTAGCTCGTCGAACCCTCGACATTCAATGTGATTATCATTTACTCATATCGATATTATTTTTCGATTATTACGAAAGTTTCTATTTTCAGAATTTACCTCATTCGTATCATTTGTTGAGTTTATAAAAATATCTTACTTGTAGTAATAATAGAGTTCAATTATCCCCACGACATCCGACAAGTTTAGTATTAACCCGTTGACTTTCGAAAGTCAACGCTAGACTTTGTTTGACTTTTATACTTATATTTATTTTTACCCAAATCTGACCCGCGATAAACGACCATCTAAATCACATTTTCACGATTCGGACAAAGAAGATATTTTATACGAAACGATATTCCGGACAACTTTTTAGTTTTAGCAGAGACCTGAATCTCGACAGAAAATGATCAAAATGCCATTTTTCAATTCTGCCTATACTTGTATTTTTAATAAAAACGCAGCAGTTTGACCATCAGTTTTGACCCGCTATATCATGTTTTCGTGACTTTGACCGAAAAGAGATTGTATAGAAAACGTCATTCCAAACAACTTTCGTGTTTCGCCGGAAGGCCGAAACCGACTCGAAAGTGCCCGAAATCGCCATTGAAAATCAGATCAGCAAGCTATATTTTAGAAAGTAACTGTCATTTTTATACATGAATTTCCAACTTCGATCGGCCATAACTTCTTCGTTATTAAGAGTTACGGGGCGTTCAAATTACCGAAACGCTCGTAAAAATACCCTCTACAATTATCCAACCAAAATAAGTTTTTACAAAATCTCAGACCTCGTTTTCCGTGTTAAACTTTCTGCACGAATTTTACTCGCTACAACCCGCGCCAAAGATCGTTTTTGACCCAAAAATACTATTACAATACCTCTAACACGCCATATAATTATCATCTAATTTATTCAATCGATCAATACCCACAATCTAGCCTAATCACGCAAGATCCCACGGATTTCATCACATATTTTATCTAAGAATCCATAAATGAAAACAATGAAACAAATGACATAGAGAATACTCACCACAACACTAACAAGTATTGGGTTCGGTTTCGGTTTGAGTCTCGAACACGCGGACACGAACACGAACACGACCTTAAATCATTTTCCAAGCGAACCCACTTCATTACAACACTAAGCTAGCCATGACAAACACGCTAGTATACCCGAAATCACTTGAATCAACCCGAAAATAAATTTATTCAAAACCCATTGCATGTGGGATTTTATTATATGGAAACATAGGCCTCGACACGAGGATTAAGAAAATATATTTGGATCGTATTGCATGTCGGAAAAATTGACGGAAATGGGTGTGTTAGTGTGTGGCCGGTCGTAGGTGGTAAAAGGGAGGAGGAAGAGAGTAAATTTTTTGTAAAGAGGATTATAATGTGTATGTGTTGGTTTATATAGAAAACAAGTTTAATCAATTGACACTTTTAGTCCCTCCATCCTTTAAGCCTTGCAAAACTAATACCAAAAAGCGTTTCTTTTATTTTAAAATCGGCCGACAACTCGGGTCACACCACGTTAGTAAATATTTTTATTCCGTCACCCTAAATTTAATTTAAAACATTTATTAAGATGTGTACACATTAAAACACGAGTCTGGCTCAAGACAAGAAACAAAAGATAAAATTCGTAAAAATAATAAATTTACGATCTTAAAAATAATAACGAGACGCGTCGTATATTTTACGATGCTCGTAACGGTTAACGGACGTGCGGTCAAACGGTGACTCACGAAACGTCATAAATAAAATTATCAAAATTTCTCAAATTATTCGTAATAAAATACGAATATAATTATTTACGACAAATAAAATTTTAAATGTCGACTTTCGCTCACACGATTTTATAAAATAAATATTATGACGTCGAATTCGCGATCGTCATACGCGTCATGAAACTCGGGTTGTTACAATCCCCTTTGTACACCATCTTATCTTTCATTATAGAGTTATGAAACTTTTTGGACATCACATTGACATACAACAGCGGGAAGAAGTTGACATGAGTAAATTCAAATCCTATCATGCATGAAAACTTTAAGTTGTGGGCACAGTCTATGTGGATTTTCTTATCATCGTCGCAATAACTAGGGTAATCATCAATTCCAGTATCAAGATCTTCATCCCTAGTTCTAAATTCCTCAATTACCTTACCTTCCTCAATGGTGGGCATTAAATCATCACATTGATTTCTCCTAAGCTTAAATGGTTCATTTAGATCATTTAGTTCAATGTAATCTTCCAAGAAAGGGTCTAATGATCTATTTAACACCAAAGTCTCTCCCATTAGCCTAGCTTCTAAATCAAGCTCCATTATTTCTCTTAAAATTAGCATGTATACCCTCTTAATTAAACTACTAGCAGGTTTAACATTTTTGAAAATAAAAAAAATTTAAATAATTCTTTTCTTCCCAACTCTTAAGTATCTTCTCTTGTAAACATCATTTTAGAACGGGCGGGTAGACATTGGGTAGACAAAAATGGTCTTCCAAGGATCAAGGGCACTTTGATATCCTCGGGCATATCTAGAATTATAAAGTCCATGGGGAAAGTAAATTTACCAATTCTTACTAGTACGTTTTCAGCAATTTCTTTTGGATATTTCACTGTCCTATATGCTAATTTCACTGTTAGCTTAGTGTGAGCTAATTCGCCTAATCCTAAGTTAAGGTAAGTCAAGAGAGGCATAACACTGATGCTAGCTCCTAAGTCAACAAGGGCATTATCAAAGCAAACATTATTAATAAAGCAATGTAAAGTGAAAATCCCTAGGTCTTTCTCCTTTTGGGGGTATGGATTCATTGATATGTGAAGCTTTAGAGTAAGCTTCTGAGAATTGTGGTCCATATGATCCCTTCTTTTCTTCACAGTAGTAACCATTCAAACGACTTGGAAACGGAATCGTCGTTTGTCTTGTCTTGTACATGAGTGTACGGTTCTGTCCAGTGGATACGGCGTATTGGGGAGATCCAATACGGCGTATCGAGTGTGAATCGGCTTCAATAGTAGTCGGGATTGATTTGACTTGATCTTTCGGGTTTGTATCAGTTGAGCTAAGTAGGCTTCCAAATCCTCTCTCTTGTAGTACATTGCTTATTTTCCCGATTTGTATCTCTAATGTTTTGATTGATGCTCCTTGATTCCTAATGGCAGCATTTGTTGCAACTCGGATTTCTTTAATCAAATTGGAATTTTCTTCGTGTCTCTTAACTGACTCACTCATGAATTTGCTCAGGGTATCTTCCATAGATTGCCTTCGCTCTTGGTACGAAGAATTTGTGTTGTTCCTCTGATAGTACCCTAGAGTTGTTGCCCTATATCCCTCACCTTGAAAAGGTCCATCAAATTGCATGTAGTAAGCTTATTCTAGGGTTTTCCCTTCTTCTTTTAGTGGACAATCTTTGGTGTAATGGAGCCCTTTGCATTGTTCACATCCTACTTGAGCTGCATAAACTTTTTCATTCACTTTCTTGATCTCTCTTCCTAGATTGTTCAGTTATGCTTGTATAGCAACCAGTCCGTCAGAAGTCTCAGTACTTCTTCCTCTAGATGTTCCTTTATGCCATTTTTGAGAGTATTCTGCCATTTCTTAGATGACCTTTTTAGCATTGGCAGCTGTCATGGTTGAAACGACACCTCTTGAGTCAAGAATCTGTCGTGTTGGAACATCCAACCCATTGTAGAACAAAATTACCTCCTGCATCTCAATCAAATAGTGTTGAGGACACTTCATCAAGAGTTCTTTAAAGCGCTCCCATGCTTGATAAAGGGTTTCATCTGGTTCTTGCTGAAAGTTGTTGATTTCCTCTATTTTCTTCACAGTTCGACCAGGTGGGCAATATATGTTCAAAAACTTAGTTTTAAGATCTTCCCAAGTTTTGATCGAAATAGTTGGTTCGTTTCTTAGCCAACGACTTGTGGCTCCATTTAAGGATATAGGAAAGACTCGGAGCATTAGTTAATCCTCAATGATGTTAGGAACATGGAATAAGTCAACAATTTCAAGAACTTTTTCAATGTGTTCGTTCGCATCCTCATTATCCGAACCGCTAAACATGTTTTCTCAAAGCTCCTTAAGAAATTGGCCTTTCAGTTCAAAACTATCTTTTTCCTCAATCTTAGGCCTAGCAACTCCCGATCTATAGTCCGTTCGGGTCTTGCTCATGTATTGCTCCATGGTTTCCGCCATTGCTTTCGATTCTTCTTCCTCCGAGTTTTCTTGGTCAGAAAATAAATTGAAATCAGGCGATCTCAATTTGTCAAGACTTAGTGACTTGAAGTGTCTCCTAGATGATCGAAATTCTCGTTCAGGTTCTTTGTAAGGTGTGAATAGTTCATTGTAGAACTCATTGTCATGCACTACCTGTAACAGGGGATAAACAATCAGTAGGATTTGCTCCGAAGAAAGATAGAAAAATTTTTGGCATGAAAATCAATAAGAATCAGTTTCTGTTTCAGATGATCGATACGCCATATCCAATGAAAGTGGATACACCGTATTAATCAGTTAAATGAATACGCTATATTAGACAGAGCAATATCCGATGGAAGTGGATACGCCGTATTTAGATATCGACCAGAACAATGTATTAAGAAAACCAATTAAATACGCAAACAATTAAACACAAATATATACAAGCAAACAATTAAAGACAAATATACAAATTTTACAGAATATACAAGAATTACACTAATCTAAATTACACTAATCCTAAGGGTTAGATCTAATCTAATGCAAAAACTAAAATATCAAATAAAAATCAAGATTAATTTTCACTCCCCGGCAACGGGGCCAAAAACTTGATGTGTCGTTGTGTGGTGCATATTTTATTGATTCAAGTTTTAAATTTATATTTTGCCGACTAAACCAAAAATAACACTTTAACGGGCAATGTACCCGATTGGTAGTAGTTTCGTGGTAAGTAGGCGTCGAACACTTAAAGCGAGGTTAAATCTATCAATTTAATTAATATCTTGGTTATTTAATCTATGTTAATTCTATTCTATTCTAAACCTATGTCAGTCCTAATCCTAATTCTAAAGGGAAAATGGGGGTTTTCAGCCTGAGAGACTAGTACGGTTTGGTTGATGACTACAATCAATTCAAGAGACTTTAACCCACGCAAGCAGGTTAAGAAAAGATAAAAGAGTGGTCGAACCAAATATAAGAAAACTGTATTAACCATTATTAATCCGATTAGAAAGTTGGTTTGGTTATTAAGTGCAATGATTTCTTCTCTTGAGGCGGTATATCATTTTTAAGACTCAGGCGTTACATCATCCTAAGACCTAGACACATTAATTATGTCACAATTAAAGCATCCGCATAAAGCATCCTTATTCACTGATTATAATTTATCTTACAAATTAAAGCATTGGTGATCTTGTTAAACTAGATCCATAGAGACTTTATTCACTTATCGCTTATTGGTGGATTTTATACACTAGTAGTCCACTTGGCCAACTATCCAATGGAATAGTACGTTATTTGTTGAATTATCTAGGTTTACCTTCTAGTCAAACTCTTTAATAAACCATTGGCAATATCCAATTAACTAGTTAAGCCCGAAGCGTATCCTAGACATAAATTTAAAAGGGACAATATTTGTGATCCTATGATTTTAGAAGTATAAATCACTATATGGCTTGCTATTCTAGAATTATAAGATTTACTTAGTCGTATAGCTAGGTCCAGTTGATTGATAGGTTCGCATACATAAAGCGGTTTAAAAAGTATAATTTGATAAAACTTAAACAAGCATTCAACGATAAATACAAGAAATTCGTGAGAAACAAATAACAAACATTCAAAATCTTTATTATTTTTGGCTTATACCTGATGGTATTAGCCTTCAAATGTCATAATAAATACAAGAGTAATAATTTAGCCAAGGTAAACTAACCGAGTTAACGAATGATACCAAAAACTGAATGATTACTAAAGTATATGGAATTACACGATGTCTCCTATGGAATTGATAACGTTGCTCGACGTCTTCTGCTCTTTTTCTCCTCTGAAAATCGACTTTTATGGTTTAGGTATCGAGAATATGATTTAGCACACCTAAAACTTATTTTGAGTTTTCTATTTATACTGTCGGGAAGTCGGTTCGAAACGGCGTATATAAGGATTGGAAATGGCGTATTGGGGATTTCTTGGAGTAGGGACCACGTTTGATATCTTCTAGAATATTCACATACTATTTCTTGAATACGGCGTATTGAGTCTCTCTGGATACGGCGTATTGAGGTTTATTCTTCTGTGGTCATTGATGAGTGCAGGCACGGATATGCCGTATCTTCCTTGATGGATACGACGTATTGGTCTTCAGAATTGTAATCTTCAAAATATCTTTATTTAAGCTCCAGAATGCGCGCCTTTTGCTAATATTCACCAAGTACTCCATAATTAATGCAATTCTCAAATATAAACAATTAAGTAACAATTCTTTGCAATAACTATACAAAATGGGTTAATAACATGGGATAAATGATGCTATAAAATAGACATTATTTGATGTCATCAGGAATAAAAAAAAGGATCGGTCACTCCACGTATTTTACGTTTCTAGCTCGTAGTCCACAATGTATTATTTAGTAAGCTAACCGGGCCAAAGCATCAAAAGCCCATGGGCCTAAGCCTTTAGCCGGCCATCATAGGTGGTATTTAAATCCTTTCCATGCCATGGAAAGGGTGTTGGTTGTTCATTTGTTTCACACATTTATGCATTTCCATTTCATGTTTACTTTCCCTCTCTAAAGTGTTCATCCAACCACTCTCTCTCTAAAACAACCTCTCTTTCCCTAATATTGTATGTTATTAGATATCTTTTAATTTGTATCAAGAGCCATGAAGTGATTTGTTTAGTTTTTGTGTTGTTCTTGTTTGTTGTAGCTCGTCATTTCTCAAACCGTACTTTCTTCATTTTTTTTGATTTTGGAAAAAACAATCAAAAATGTATCTTTTTGTGTTTTTGAAAGTGTGAGTTTCGTCCTTGTGATAACCGAATTCGCAGTTTTTTAGTTTCAACCGGATTAGCAATTTTTGCAAGCATCACCGGATTGGCAATTTTGCCAGGCTTAACCGAATTCGCAGCTTTTAGGTTTAACCAAATTAGCAGATACCAGTTTCAACCAAATTCGCAGTTTCAACCGAATTCGCAGCTTTCAGGTCTAACCGAATTAGCAGCTCAAAGGTTCAACCGGATTCGCAGCTCAAAGGTTCAACCGGATTCGCAACTCAAAGGTTCAATCAGATTCACAGCTCAAAGTATCAACCGGATTCGCAGCTCAAAGGTTTAACCGGATTCGCAGCTCAAAGGTTCAACCGGATTCGCAGCTCAAAGGTTCATCCGGATTCGCAGATTTCCTTTGTGAATCGAATTAGCAGTTTTGAGTTTATCGAATTCGCAGAAGCTCAAGTGTCAACCGAATTCGTAGTTTATTTTGTCAATCGAATTAGCAATTTTCTTTGAAAACCGAATTTGCAACTTCACTTAGACTAAAGTTAAAACACATAAATTTGCTAACATAAATTATACGGTTTATTTCTTTGATTTATAAAATCTTGTGAAACATTTACTTGTTTTCTCAGTTTAATCAAGAATTGTAAAATCTCGTGTAGTTTCACGACTTAAAACACATAAAAGACAACACCTTCAAACACAATTTCTTTCAATCACCGTTTAATCAAACATTACTCTTTTAACATACAACTTTCTCAATGACGACTCTTGCTGACAAAACGATTCTTTTGGGTGCTAACAATCGTCCACCTATGTTGGAAAAAGATATGTACGATTATTGGAAAAGCAGAATGGAGCTATACATGATGAATAGATAACATGGACGAATGATCCTTGAATCCGTTAAAAATGGTCCACTCATCTGGCCTACAATTGAGGAAAATGGTGTGACTAGGCCAAGAAAGTACTCTGAATTGACTCTTGCGGATGCAATTCAAGCTGATTGTGATGTCAAAGCAACAAATATCATTCTCCAAGGATTACCACCAGAGGTCTATGCACTTGTTAGCAATCATTGAATTGCCAAAGAACTTTGGGAAAAAGTTCAACTTCTCATGCTAGGAACTTCATTGACAAAACAGGAAAGAGAGTGTAAATTATATGATGAATTCGATAAGTTTGCTTATAAGAAGGTGGAAACACTACGTGATTTTTACTTAAGATTTTCACTGCTACTCAATGACATGAACATCTATAATGTGAAACTGGAACAATTTTAAGTAAACACCAAGTTTTTGAATACCCTTCCTCCTGAGTGGAGCAAATTTATGACCGATGTCAAACTGGTTCGGGACTTGCACACAACTAATATTGATCAGCTTCATGCTTACTTGGGACAACACGAATTTCATTCAAATGAAGTACGTTTAATGCATGAACGCAACTTAGATCCGCTTGCTTTGGTTGCAACCCATTAGATGACCTAGTCTCCTTATCAAACTCATCAGAGCTTATACCAAAACTCTCAATTTCAACAACAAGTTTCACTATATCACTCTCCATAATATGGATCACCTTATCAGTCTCAACTATACTCAAACAACCAATCATCAACACCTCTTTTAATCACTTATCTATCCAATGATTATCAATCATCAGTTCACCACAGCATTTATTCTCCACCATCATCCATCCTTTAAATGGAATATGCTCCCACAGTTAACCAACAACAACAACAACCTGAATTTCCCCAACTAGACTCAGGTCTAACTGTTTTAGTGTTCAAGCAAGGTGACGATCCCATTGATGCCATCAACCATATGATATTATTCCTATCAGCTGTCGTCACATCTTACTATCCTACTACAAACAACCAGCTGAGGAATTCATCAAACCCTAGGCAACAAGCTACCATTAATGATGGAAGAGTGACTTTACAACCAGTACAGAGGAGGCAAATTTCTTTTGCTACGGGTACAAGTAGGACCTACACTCCAGGAGCAAGTGGAAGCAATTCTAAGAAACAAAGGACTGTTATTTGTTACAACTGCAAAGGGGAAGGACACATGTCTAAACAGTTTACTAAACCTAAAAGGAAACAGGATGATTCGTGGTTCAAGGATAAAATGTTGCTGGTACAAGCTCAAGCAAATGGTCAAATTCTACATGAGAAAGAACTAGAATTTTTGGTAGATCCAGGAATTGCAGAAGGTCAAGCCATACAGACTATCATTACTCATAATGCTGCTTATCAAGCCAATGTTTTGGATGCATATGACTCTAATTGTGATGAACTAAATACTGCCAAAGTTGCTCTCATGGCGAATTTATCTCATTATGGTTCAGATACTCTCGCTCAGGTACATAATCCTGATAATATGGATAACAATATGATTAATCAAGGTGTGCAGGTGATGCCGTCTTTTGAACAGTCGAATGTTGTAAACCATTCAGAGACTGAAATAACCAGTGATAGCAATATCATTCCTTATTCTTAGTATGTGACAGAATCACAACAGGCAACTGTTTAGAATTCTAGCTCATCTGTACAACAAGATGCACTATTATTATCTGTGATTGAACAACTGAAAACCCAAGTAACTAATTGCACCAAGATTAATCTGGACAATAAAAGTGTCAATGATACTTTAACTGCTGAGCTTGAAAGATATAAAGAATAAGTTAAAGTTTTGAAAGAAGGACAAAATGTTGATTTAAAAAGTAAAGATAACGTGTCAGATTCATGTGAATAGTCTGTCGAGATTGATCATCTTAAACAAACTCTTTCTGAACATTTAAAAGAAAAGGAATCTTTAATGCAAACAGTTACTCTTCTCAAAAATGATTTTAAGAAAGAAGAATCTAGAAACATTGATAAAGAAATTTCTTTAGAAAAGAAGATCAAACAACTGGATAATATTGTTTATAAAAGAGATCAATCAGCACAAACTGTTCATATGTTGACAAAACCATAGTTTTTCTATGATCATACCACTAAACAATCTCTAGGTTTTCAAAATCCTTTATGATGGTAATGTCATTAAGAACACTATTGCTATTGTGATTCCTGACTCCGAAGAGACCATTATGCTTACTGAAGAGAGTCGTTCAAAAATGCTGTTAAAACAACAGGATCCAATGGTTTTAGAAAAGAAAGTTAATACTAAACCAGTTGATTATGCTGCTCTTAACCAACTTTCTCAAGATTTTGAAAAATGATTTGTTCCACAAACTGAATTATCTACTGAACAAGCCTTTTGGTCTCAGAATTTTATGAATTCTTCAGATCCTAGTCCTTCTTGTAGACCCACCAAAGTCGAGGTTCCAAAAGAACTTCCTAAAGTCAGCATGGTAAATACAAGTTTGAAGAAACTTAAACACCATCTTGCTGGCTTTGACGTGGTTGTCAAAGAAAGAACCACGGCCATAGCCATCACTGAGGGCTCGTGGGGGTTTGAACATACAAAAGCTTGTTTTAGGGATGAAATTATTCCATTTGTAAAAGCACTGAAGGACATATCCAATACATTCGATCAATATTTAATTAATGAACTTACTGAAGTCCAAAACGTCTTTCATCAAATGGAACAGGCTGTGGAACAACATAGTTTGGAGTCCAAAATGTTTGAAGTTAAAATGAATCAAGTTTTAAATGAGAACGAACAACTCTTGGAACAAGTCATTAACAAAGATATAATGAACATTATTATGAATTATTTTGTGGATAATTCTTATGTGAATGTGCATGAATGTGAAAAGTATCTCAAACTTGAGACTGAGCTTCTCAACAAAAAGGATTTCATTGCAAAAGAGACTTACGATAAACTGTTTAGAAGTTATACCACTCTTGAAAAACATTGCATCTCTTTAGAAGTTGATATTCAACTTAATCAGGAAATTTTTCAAAGAGACAATTCTGTTTCAAATCAAAGTGCTCCAAACTTTGATCAATATTTTAAATTAAATGAATTGAAAGCTCAGTCCCAAGAGAAAGACACGGTCATAAAGAAGTTGAAAGAGAGAATTAAATCTTTAAGTGGAAATATGAATAAGGATAAAGTCAAGAAGGACATAGAAGAGACTGAAACTATAAATATTGAATTGGATCATAGGGTGTCAAAGCTTATTACTGAGAATGAACATTTAAAACAGACCTATAAGCAACTTTATGACTCAATCAAACCAACACGTATTGGATCAAAAAAACAATGTGATGCTTTAGTTAATCAAGTCAATCAAAAGTTTGTGGGAATCTCTAATTTAAATGTAAGTCTTCAGGAAAAATATTTGGTCATTACAGCTCTCAAGGATGAATTAAGGAAACTTAAAGGAAAAGATTTAGCTGATAATGTTGTCACCAAAAACACTATTGCTCTAAAAATGCTTAAGATTGATGTGGAACCAATAGCCACTAGATTGTTAAACAATAAGACAGCTCACTCTAACTACCTTAGGCACACTCAGGAACAAGCTGCGATTCTTATGGAAATAGTGGAACAATGAAAATCAAAAAATCCTCTAAATAATTCCTTGGACTCTGCTTGTAAGTATACCAAACAAATTCAGGAGTTGCTTATAATAATCAGACAAACCTGCCCTAGCATCGACAATTCAAGTGATAAATTAGTGGATGTGACCCTAAAGGACAAGGACAAAAGAGTTAGATTTACTGAGACCGTCACATCCTCAGGAAACACAAACACAAAAATAGCTTCTTCATTAAATCTAGTGTATAACAAGCATATGGTGTCTTCTACAGGAGTAAAACTATCTACTAGTGCTAGCGGATCACAGCCTTCAGGCAATACAAAGAAAGATAAGATTCAGCGAACACCAAGTAGTACTCAGAAGAATAAAGTAGAAGCCCAATCTAGGATAGTTAAATCTAGTTTAAAAAATAAGAATTGTGTTGTGGAACCTAACGGAACTGCAACTGTGCAGCATCCCAAGCTTAATGCGAATTATGAACTTCTATGTGTTAAATGTATAACAACCCGTATTTTTCATCAATGTAATTATCCATCTATTAAATTAGATTCACTGTAATATCCATCTATTAAATTAGATGCACTTTATATACCACCTTTTTACAGGGAAATTTTTGCTTTATCTCATTATGCAACGTAACTTGCATCTCTAAAGTAAACGAGCTCATGCAACCTCTATCAATGCCATCTCTATCTATGTTTACATCATGTAAACATCCTAATATGTCAAGTCTATATCTTAATATCATTTTTACTAAGTACATTATCCATTTAACGTACTTTTCAAAACGTTATATCAAAACAAGCATTAAACGTTAACGTTTACATCAAAACCCTAATTATATGTAATGTATACATATAAAATGAATGTGCAAGCCTCTAAAGCATGTGTACAAGTATCAATACATAACATTTGAATTATATTTTCCCTCCAAGTCAATGTACAACACATTAAAGCTCAAAGTACTAGTTAATAATGCAAGAAAGTCAAACAAGGTCATTTTACCTCCTAAACCACTTTAATTTCTTATCACCACTTCAGCACAAGGTACAAACACTTAATGCATGACTTCTAAACCATAAACCTAATCCCTAAATCATTCTAAAACCTAATCTAAAACCCCAAACCTTAAATGAAGCCCTAAAACCCTAATTTTACTTTAAACCTAAAACTAAACCCTAAACCTTAAAACTAAGACCTAAACCTTAATCCTAAACCTTAAACCTCAATCCTAACAATAATCCTAAACCCTAAACTATCTTAAACCCTAACCCTAACATGAATTAAAACCCTAAAACCCTAACCTAAAATCAAACCAACCCGGAGGGGTCCACATAGGAGCTCATAATACTGGTTTTGCTTAGGTGGATTAGAGGGAGGGTTTCCACCAAGATTAGCCATGTCATGTTAACTTTTGCAACATCTATTCATTAACAAATTTTCATGCATAGCGACGAGATTTTATAACGGAAAATAACTATAGTTAAAATATTTTGGTTATGTTTTTATGTAACATTTATGCATACAACATAAATAAGTAAAATGTAATTGAAAAAAGTAGTATTTAGTTAATTTTACTTCTAGATAACATAAATTTGATATCATAGTTTTTTTCTTATATATATATTTGATAAAAACTTATAAACTAATGATGCATAATCGTATAGATGTTTAAAGTTTAGGAATTGTTTGTTAATATTATTTATACACGGACTCATTGTAGTATTCATATTCTTTATTGTTACAAATACAAGAGTGAATTTTTTTGGATCCCACATCGGATAGAGTATACAAAAGATTGGAAACAAGGATGTTATAAACGCAAAATACAAACATACGTGGGACATAAACTTCAAGTATGGTATCCATAGTCTTACGAGTAAAGTATGTTATATATCTATAATACTAGTATATGGATTAAATTCAAATTGACATTGTTAGTTTATAATATATATAAATTATATTTTAAAAGTTAAATGTTTAGCTCGTTCAGCTCGTTTAGCTCGTTCGACTCGAATAACTCGTTTAGCTTGTTCGACTCGAGAAACTAAACGAGTTTTTGAACGAGCCAAGCTAAATATTAGTTTTTGAAAGCTCGGCTCATGAAACTAATCGAGCACTATTTTGTGTTCGAGCTCGACTCGAGCTCGATTATATGCAAGCTCGAATCGAGTTAAATGAGCTCGAGCTTGAGTAGCTCGATAAAAGCTTGACTCGTTAACACCCCTAGTGAGATCTGACTGCCCTGCGATGAGAGGAGGCACTGTGTCTTGTGATGTAGAATTCTTTGCGCTTAAACCACCAGTGGGAGATTCCATAGGCAGCACTAATATCATACTCCATCGCCACTCTCAATCCATAAGAGACGGTACTCCAGTTCTTCAAGTCCAAAGTCTAGATATTGAGCTGCTTTCAGCTTGGATATAGATAAAGCTGATCTTCTTCCTTTGTTACCTGACACTAGATACTCCAGATCCTTATTGAAGAAGTATTGTATTTGAATTGTTACCTGACCTGGTGGACCACCAAGTGGTAATGGTTTGCTCACGTCAGGCACAACTCGATGACCTTCGAGATTAACCAAATCAACTTGATCGGTAAGCAGCAAGTGGCACTCTTCCATCTAGAACTGAAGAGAAATGTTGTTGTCATGGAATGGTCAGACAACCTTGAAAGTTGGGCCTCTTCTATAAGTCTGCTTAGGGTCACTCTGTCTTTCCAATCCGATTGCAAAACAATTAATGAATGAACTCATTTATGCAGTCCTGCGAATAGTAACTTTGTATTCATCTGGATCTTGATAAGAGCTAGCAAGTGCATTGGCCTAATTGTTCTCAGTTTCCGGTAAATCATTTAGAGGAAGGACCCAGTCTGGCTTCGGTGATGCTGGTTTATCTTCCTCTGGAACAGGCTTTAACCAGTCAGGTCTCAGCTTGATCTTTGGAAGATAGACAGAATCAGTGTCCTCTGAATCAGACATATGCGCAGTATCTGGCATAGGTACGTCTTCGACTGGTTGTTCAGAATAAGGACCGGACTGTTGCTTAAAAAAAAAAAAAAAAAAAAAAACAAAAAAAAAAAAAAAAAAAAAAACAAAAAAAAAAAAAAAAAAAAAAAAAAAGAAAAATAGCTTGAAGAGCTTATATAAGTGTCAACTCTTCCATGCTGACTGATTGATGAAAGCTGGAGGCTGTGTTAAACCTGAAGCATCAGAAGTATGTCTTCTCTTCTTATTTTGATTTGTGTCTTTTGGGGGAGGAGAAAGAGGATATTGATCATCATGTCGTCTTTTTCGAGACTTATCCTTTTCAGTAAGGAACTCGTCCTTCTGTGCGCGTTCCATATATGCCTTAAGAGCTTCATAGAGTGCGATATGTTCTGAGTGTGATTTGTATGAACCACTTTCAAACATCTGTTGGTGAAGCATTTCTTTCATATCAGCTTCGGGCAGATCTCTGAAGCGATCTCGAAGTGGAGCTTAAAGAGACACGCGAACAGCCTCTTTTATAGTTTCACGACAAGAGTTTCATCGACTGTAATGAGGTAGATTCTCTAAGCACCACAGTGAAAACCCTAGTCCAAGATTCGGAGTCGTGTTATCAAGTTTCTTGCTCTTCTACTCTAAATCAAGAATTTCCTTTTCAACGTCAGTGACACGCGCAGTCTAACTCCGAATCTTAAGCTATTTGTTGTTGTAAAGGAGGTGGAGATATAAGGGTTATTGTTTGTAGTTATTGTTTGTAGCTGTACAAGATTGTGCTTCTGAGTGGTAGAGGATACAGGTTTAGAGGTAGAGATCATAACTTATGATAGGATATGTGGAAACTGAGAAGACGCTTGATGAATTGGAACAGTGACCATGGAGACCACTTCTGCTTCTACATTGAGTGTTCTTGGTTCATCTTCAGTTGATTTGTCATTTAAGAACTGATCCCCAATAGTATATGCATCATCTAGATTCTTCATTAAAGAGAGAGTCTCAGATGAAATTTGTGGATCCTCTAAGATGACATGTTCATTAGTTGGAAATTTCAAGCTTTCATGAACGTTAGGGTATACGTTAGCCATGAATTCTTAGTGTGTGGGTTGAGGGTTTGGTCCAGCAAGAGCCACACGGCTTTCTCCAGGGTCTAGTCTAGCCTGGTATTCGTCCATCTTATCGTCATCAAGTGGGGGTCGAGACTCAGGTGTTTTACCAGGGTCTGATCTAGCCTGGCCTTCATCAATCTCAGTTGTCTTTTCTTCTAGATTCATCATGTTAGCCACATCTTCACTTTGTTCTTCACCAATCTGCAGTATCTCAGTCATCCACCTCCACTGTCTGTCTTGTCCTGTATCAGCACTTGTTTCACATCCACAGATAGATGGAGAATCATGAACTATATTAGCAGATGTGTCATCTTGAGGTTGTGTAGAGGGTCCAGTTGATGCCTCTTCAGTAGCTGGAGTACATCTCTGTAATATAAATTGGTTTGTGGCACTTCTCCTTTTTGGCATGTGCAGAGCTAATAGTGACTGTGCAGCTTGTTCTTCAGTTGTAATTGCTTTTCCCTTGCCTCACCATAGGAGTGGGCAGTGGCCTCTGCTAACAGGTTTCTGAAGAGCCCACACCGCCAACACGTACTTAACCCATGCTTGAAACCGATTCCAGACTCATCTGAATAGCTCGTTCGACATCATATTCTTCACCTTCACCTTGATGTTCGGGTTCAGGTTCAGGTTGAGTTGGTTCATCTTCATCAATGAGTTAGAGAGGACTCTTTCCTTTGCGAAATTTTTGCACTTTACCCCTTTTGGATGCTTCGCATGAGAAGGCTTTGCGGGGTTTTCCTGTGTTACCTTAAGTTTTGGTGCAGGTGCTGGTTTGGTTGACTTCTCTTTAACAGGCTTTGGCTTGAGTTGCTTAGCAGTAGCAGGTTTCTTCTTTCCTCCCTTTTTGGTTGCAATTTTCTGATCATGCTTTGCAACCATTTCCAAGTACGCATTGTAGTAAGGTGCGTTCTTGATATTGTTCGTGATCAGCTCGTTAGGAATTGGTATTCCAAAGACTTCATTGTCTTTACCTTTGGGGACGAACTTGAGATTTCCATGTCAGAGATCTTCTTCAGCAAGGTGCAATGGAGACTCAGATCTTTGATGCAGATTGTGTTTTCTTCCCAAATGACAGATAATTAGCTTTGTGAACTGACAACAAGAAAAACGAGAGGCTTGTCCTTTATTCTCCTGCCCTTGTTAGTGGTGACTCTGCCCATGATTGGCCTTACCAGTAAGAAAATCTAAATAGCTTGTATAAAATCTTTCCATAGAGTTGTAACATAGTCAACATATTATACGTGTAATTATACCCCAAAACATCATGAAGAACTGGGTATCTGGGCCATCATACCCACAGTCTTGCTTGAGAAACATGGTTGAGCATGTGACATATTGCTCTCCAGGGCTGATACAGGTTATTCACCGCCATTCTTGACACAAAGTGAATTTCCTCTGTATACCCCAGCTCATTCACAAAGTCTATGATTGCATCACCCGACAGAGGTGACACAAACTGATAAGCTTGATCAATGGGTGTTATTTCTAAAGCTTCCCTCAGAAGATTAGCATCCAATACGAATCGGGCTTCATCCAACTGAAAATTATAAGTGCCAGTCTTTGCCTCATAAGTAAGTATATTCCAAAATTGTTAAATGTAGATGGTTGAAACAGAAGCTGAGGTCGTGAATGCTCTGAAGAAGTTTGTGTTTTACAGAATATCCATAGAGATCTAAAATATTAGATTCATTTGTTTCTTTTAAAGATCCAAGACAAAATTGCTCTTTCCAATAGGCACCCATGCCGCAAATAGAAGTATCTGATCATCAGATCTTGTCGGAGCAGGAGCGGGAACATTCTCATTAGCCATGTTGTCTGCACAAAGATATCAACAAAGATAGGCACACATAACATATAGTTGACGTTAGATGAGAACATTAGTCATGATGATTGACAAGCTTTGATTGATTATGGTGAGATTCAGTCAACTTTGGTCAACGATAACAGATGAGCACTTACAAGTTAACAAGTCCCTGATGGGAGTTAACTAGGTAATTGTGCCATTAGACTGGGCCATAAGAGGGTATTGGGACTAATGGGCTAAGACTTTGAGATTTTGGCCTAAACCGCTACCCTCTAGACACCAAACCACTGCGAGGTGGAATGAGCAAACCGCTATGAAGTGATTTGAACAAACCGCCACGCAAAAAGTTCAGTCAAACCACTATGAAAATTCAATTTAATCAAATCGCCATGACCAAACTGCTACTAATATTATATTTATTTTAATCAAACAACTATGATCAAACAGCTACGAATATTAAATTTATTTTAATCAAATCGCTATGACCAAACAGCTACGAATATTATATTCATCTTACTCAAACCGCAAATGCAAACTACTATCAATATCATAATAACTAAATCAAACCGCTACCATTTAATAAAAATTTGAAATAACGGTTTGGATTATTATAATAATAAAGATAATCTTCATCAAACCGCTACCTCGTAGCGGTTCTACACATAATAAAATAATCAAAACAATCAAACCACTATCAGGCAAATACTGCAAACCGCTATCAGGCAACCTAACCAAACTGCTATCTAGAATATCAGTTCAAACCGCTATCAAGAGGGAATACTAATAGGCAAACCTCTACGAAGAACACACAACATAAGTCTAATTTTCTTGCAACTTTTTCATTCCAAATGCAATCCAATGTATCCTAAGACCTTTTAATTTACAAGCAATCCATTTTAATCATTCAAAACCTTAACATCTCATATAATTCGAGCCTTGAGCAACCATTTAAGCCTTAAACTTTTGTGAAACATATAGGGAGCATGCAAGCTTGCTTTGTTACTCTAAAAACAACTTAATACAAGCATACAAAAACATACACATTGACTACAACAACTTCAAACCACTGTTTGACTTTTAAAAGTCAAACCTTATGCGAGAATCATCAATTCATGCAATATATTGAAAGAAGATATCAAATAAACATCAAACTATCATTATCTCAACCTAAAGAGTAAATCCCAGCAATAAAAACATGATTCTAAACACTCCATTGTTTAAGAGATTATGTTTTCTTATAGAAAAGATCATGATATCTTAGGAAAGTATTGTAAGCCTTGTAGGACTCCTTGGTCTATAAAAGGAGGCTCTAGGGGCATTAGTTTACATACAAGTTTTCATAGTTGTGAAGTCGATTAAGAAGCTTCAAGGTTGTAAACTCTAGTACTAGTGAAGAGTACTCGTATTTATTGATCTAATAATATTGGAGCGTTTGGTTATATCTTTGTTCATTCACAATTATTGTTTTATTAATAATACTTCTAGATATTAAGGTGTAGATTTCGCATACACTTTAGTATACATATAAAGTTTCTACAACTTATTTTGGATTTATCCAAGGTAATTTAACCTTAGACAAGCTAAGGAATCGATCAAGGATTGGGATCAACACCTATTTATACCTACTAGTTTCAAATATGACAAGATTGGTCTTTAGGCTTTCATCTTTCTTTTATTATTGGTTTAAAGGTTTTCTAAGGTTAAAAAAGTTTGAAAGATGGCAGATTTAGTCCTTGTAGTTAATAAGATCTAGGAAACAAGTAGCAAATTGCACATAAGTCCCTATAATATCTAACTAATGACAATTTTGGCCCTTTGAGTTAAAATTAATTAACTCCCCCTCAAATTATAACCCCATATAACTACAAAACCTTTTCCATTAATTGTGTGATGTTTTTAGAACCCCGTTTGATGCAATAAACTTGAAATCACTCTCCCCCTCAAACAATGACCGTTTTCTATTTAAAAAGGTGTAGTCGTTGTTTGAGTTGAGAATTTTATTGTGAAAACCCGAACTGATTAATTTTCAGCAACGCTTTTTCCACCATGATTAACAAAAATAATTTTAAAGAATCAATTAAGAAAAAGTTATTTGGTTAGAAAAAGGAAGACTTCTCTTCCGAATAAGAAATAACGCACTGAAACGTACATTGTTTCTTGATACATAGATATAATGTAATCCATGCCCGGGAGAAATTAATCACCCGTTGATAGGAACAACTGTCTTTTTGGTGAGATGCTTTCTTCAGATTGAAAAGCGGGTTGCAGTCTGAAATAACTGCAAGCCATTAAGACATGTTTTAAAATGTTTGAACTTCCGCTCGAACTTTATTTAAAGACCCGTGTCATTATTAAACGATATTTCTAGGTCCGTAAATATTATCGATTAGCAGAAGACATGTCTGGAAAAATATTTTGGTATTTTCTATTTTTCTTATTTTTATGGTTTTTGTATGTTTTATATTTTTCTATTTTTGATTTTGAGTTTAAAATATACACAATATATACATAGGAAATTCATGAGCCATGAGCGATTCCCCGTCATATGTTTTGAGCAACCTGAGTCCAAACACCAAAGGACGATCTGTACGACCTGCATTTGAAAACAGAAAAATATGGAGAGTTTGGTATGTTGGATCCCCAATTTCTGTTGGGGTCCTGTTGGTTAGCACAAACAGTAGGTTTCACAAAGTTATCAAGTGACTGTGTCACATCTGTAATGGGAGTGTTAGTGGAAATTGCTGTTTCCTGTTTATTTTTACGCTGGTACCTAGTTATGGGTTTCTGAGAAGTGTTACTAAGTCTCTTAGTACTAACGTTTTTAGGTTGTTTTACAGACACTACTTTGGATTGAGTAAACCTAGTTAAGGGACACTGTTCTCCTAAAGTGATTTTCCTTCCAGTGGGTATCCACTGATGACCAACATTGGCAAACAATTTTCTAGTTGCCTGCCAGACTTGCTTAACCTGCTTAACTCTCCAAACCTTCTTGACAGGGGGTTTCTTAACAAACTTCACAGATTTCACAACACATTTATCATGATTAAAACACATTAAGCATTTGTTACAAGTTTTGCAAACAGAATTAGAATTCAAATTAATTATAGTACGCTTAGAGCTAATACTAGAATCAACATGATTCGTTTGTTTCACACTAGACTTATTGTTCATATGATGCTCTTCTACTTTTTTCTGTAGTGCAACATGTTTGTGTATGTTATTTGTTGAAGTCTCACATGGTTCCACAAAAGTAACTCGCTTTTTCCTATTTAAAGGGGCAGTAGCAATCTTTTTATCTCTTTTACTAAATTCTTTCGGACAAGTGCCAATGACATATTCTAGCAGTTCCTGAGAGTATTTAGTATAAACTCAGGCAGAATGAAGTGCATTATCTAATGGGTTTTCAGCTATAGCTTTTTCTACAATCTCACAAAGTGCTTCGACACTTTCCTTAAGGTGTCTGATATAATCTAGATAAACTTCCCTATTGTTGCTTTGGTGAGGGAGGATTGGTTCAACATTGATTGCATACATACCAGGGGCAAGAACCTTTGGCTTTTCAGCAGGCATAGTGACACATTTTATTTTTCCCTTAAGCTGGGCCTTTAGGTTCTCAATTTCAGTTAACAAAGAAGTGGTATTTTCAATAGTTTTAGCACGTGTTATGTTAATAGAATTATATAATTCTTTGTAATACTGCTTAACTTTTACATTTTCTACCCTAATACGCTCATTTAGATCTTGAAGGGCATTGACTTTGACGGTTAAATCTTTGTTATGAGAATCTAAGGCCTTAAAGTCAGGAATGAGATGTGCCTCACTATTTTTCTTTGACAATCGAGAAATTTTCTCTTTCAATTCTCTAATCATATTGCCCCTTCCTTGAACCTGTTCTTTTAGTTGCCTGATGATGGTTGTTCCTTGTCAGGAATGGGATGTGCCTCACTATGGGTCTGTGGCTCGCGATTGATAATAAGGTCTATATAAGTTTACTAGCTACTAACCTTCTAACAACATCTTTACTCTACACATCAAATGTTTATATTATTTTGATATAAGAAAATTTGCGACATATCAATTCAACTTAAAAGCCTATGGAATATTGATGCCATGTTGTCATCTAAAAAAAATTTTGACCAAAAAGAATTGAAAGTTTGCTCAAGTTAGTGTCATAGAAGTTGCTTAGGATAAAACTAGTGAATTACTCATATCATACATTTTCCAAACATACCCATACCCATACCCTTTCTCGACAAGGAACAACCCTTTCAATTCTTGTGTCACAGACCCATACCCTTTCTCAGAAAATGGTTGTTCCTTGTCTAGATCATTAAGAAATAACGAACCTGTCCTAACCAATATTTCTGCTAATTCAAGATCCTACTTTATTAAATACTTATATTATCATTAACACATCAATTAATCAATTAGAAAGAAATAAAAAATAACAGAGGTAAAAACCTCTTTGGAGCAAAGCTGGTAAAGATTGGATGCTAGGAATTTTGGGCCAAACAAAATGGATGTTTCTGACTCATTTTTGCTACCATAGGATGAAATCTATGTGTCCAAAAAATCTTCTGCCGATCTGCTTTGGATATACTTCAAATTGGATGAACAAATAACTAAAAAGATTAGATCTTAGAAAATAATGTATAAGTAGGTCATTAAATTATGTTAGACAATGCATAAAAAGACATATTAGCTTAGATAGAAACATGTATAAATGACCTTGTTCAAAACATAGGATGGCTTATGTTCATAATCTGGCATGGCGGCCGAGAGAAAGACGGCAAGAGATATCTTCTCCAGGAATTTTTCCATTGCAAGAGACCGAAGCTATGGCCTACTAACACGACCTTCTCCTCCGGCAAAAGGGTGGCCATGAATTTTAGCAAAGGCGTAGTGTAGTCAGAAAGTGTACGGTCTTGTTGGATTACTTTTGTATTGGTGCCAGAGGCTAAGAGATCAAAGGCGGAAACGCGATGGGCCATAGCCTCGAGAAGTGGTATGAGCTTGAACCAACACCAAGCTCCATGGTATAAACCATGTACTAGAACAAAATGCTTTTGTTCATCACTATCACTTCCCATGTTAGTTTTAACCACATTTTTGAAGTTCATTAGATATATTATACTCTAAGTGGTTAGCGAATTCAACTACGTAATATTTGTGATCAAATTCAAATCCTAGTTCAAGGTGACTAATATGTCAACAACGAACGGAAATATACCTCTCTATATTATATATGCAGCTTACTTTAGGTCCTTTAATGTAACTAGGGTCTGTAAATTTAGGTATAGTTCCAAACAAACTGAAAACTAAATCAAAGGATACATAAATGGATTATGTATTTCGTATCACGGTTTAAGATTCATCAACAAAAAATCCTCTTTTTAGTTTGGAGCATCTTTAATTCTACTGTAGAGGAGATAACATTTTCATAACCTAAATTACTACATCCGGGTATCACCTATTATGCCATTATGTATCGAAAATTCTATGTAACTTTTTGTACATTTGTAAAATCTCGTCAACAAAAAGGCAGTCTACTAAAAGAAAACTCTTATTCATAGGTTCATAGCAAAGATACTTGGTAATTTCTTGAACTTAACGTGTTTATCATATTATATCTACTGTCTAGCTAACACTTAAGTTCTATTATATAAATGAGTCATGACTCTAATAACGTGTTATCCTAAACGGGGTTTCATTATTATACATGTTATTAGAGTCTAATTATCATTGACGACCTACGGTTTTCTACACGCTTGTCCATCATCTCACTTGTGAGATGATATTCTTTTGTTCTTCTTATCCGACCCCTCCTCCAAGAGGATGCCTTCTACGTGTATCTAGTTTAATTTATATCATATATTTTCTTCTTGACCTTTGCAATCGCGTTGTTATCATCACCCTGCCGCAACCGCCTTAACCGTAGCCAGAATTGAAGCATTTACCATCGTTCCACCATGTTTAATTTGTATCATATCTAACATATGTGATGTCAAGACAAGATCGTTCTTATTGAATATATCATGTTTAATGTAGTAGCTATGATTATATAAAACACTATATCTGCTACAAATAACAATTTACCAAGTTAGTATGCATGAAAAGTATATTTTATCTTACACCTTTAACCCGTCTAAGTATAAACAATATAGAGTTTTTGTGGGATCGAAATATAGAGCACAATCATCCTGTTCGTTGACTATGGGTTGCACGATTATGTCATTTTCATGATTGTTGTGAGTTTAGTCGTTTGAGGGTCCCTAGAACGTGTCAGTAAATGGCAAAAGTTTGGTCTTCTCAACCTCAAGTATGGTTTCTTGATTCTTAAAATTAATCATTACTAAACAAAAATTAAAAATAATAAAGAGTGATGCAGACTTTCGGGTTATGATTTTTTATGGAGTGTGAGTGGTTCTATTTGAATTTGAAGTTTTGTGTTTTGTTTCACCTCATATTTTTGGCCAATTCAATTCTTTTAGTAAAAGATAAGTTCCAAATCATGAGCGAGTAATATACTTATTGAAGGTTATAATTGATTCTTTGAATATTATCTTTACAAATGTTACAATATATAATACAGGAAATAAACTAGGATAGGCTAGGCCTTAAAACATCAATGGGCCTCATACAACTAATATGGAGACCTCTAAATATACTAGCTAATACGCCTCCGCAGTTTGAGCGAGAGGAGGACGGACGCTCAAGCTGGAGCGAAAATCTTCAAACAAAGCTGAGGGAAGACCTTTGGTGAAGATGTCAACATACTGAAAACGTGATGGAACATGAAGAACCCGAATATGACCCGCCTTAACCATATCACGAACAAAGTGTATATCAATCTCAATATGTTTGGTTCATTGGTGTTGAACTGGGTTAGCAGACATATAAACGACACTAACATTATCACAGTACACCAGAGTAGCAGTCAAAAGAGGGGAATGTAACTCACGAAGAAGATTATGAAGCCAGGCAGTCTTAGCAACAACATTAGCAACACCTCGGTATTCCGCTTCAGCACTAGAGCAGGAAACGGTGTGTTGACGTTTAGCAGACCAGGAAAGTATATTATCACCAAGAAAAACACAATAGCTGGAAGTAGACATGCGAGTGGAAGGACAACCTGCCCAATCTGCATCAGTGTAGCCAACTAAAGAGGTAGTATCTGAAGCATATAAGTGAAGTCCAAGCTCCAGAGTTCCCTAAACATAACGCAAGATGCGTTTGAGAGCCGCAAAATGAAGCTCCCTCGGATCATGCATATAGAGACAAATCTGTTGAACTGCATAAGATAAGTCTGGACGTGTAAAGGTAAGGTACTGAAGTCCCCCTGCAAGGCTGCGGTACAAAGTAGGATCCTGCACAGGAACTCCGTCAGGACCCAGTTTGGCCTCAAAATCAACTGGAGTCCGAGACGGGTTACAATTAACGATATGAGCACGGGCAAGAAGTTTAAGAGCATACTTCTTCTGAGACAAAAATAACCCTGTAGAATGACGAACAACAGAAATGCCAAGAAAATAATTAAGTGCCCCGAGATCTGTCAGGTCAAACTCTTTATGTAAAGAGTCTATGATCTGCTGTAGTAGAACTAGAGAAGAAGATGTAAGAATAATATCATCCATATATATAAGCAAGTAAGCAACCTGAGAACCCTGTGTGTAGATAAACAAAGAAGAATCACAACGACTATAAGTAAAACCAACCCTGGTGGCATAACCTGCAAACCGCTAAAACCAAGCATGGGGTGCCTGCTTCAAACCATATAAAGATCTCTATAAAAGACACACATGATTAGGATACTGAGAGTCAACAAATCCTGGTGGCTGATGCATATAGACGGTCCTAGAGAGATCGCCGTTAAGAAAAGAATTCTTAACATCTAGTTGGTGAATATGCCACTAACGAGACACAACAAGACTGAGAATTATGTGAATAGTGGCCAGCTTAACAACTGGACTAAAAGTCTCATCGAAGTTAACACCAAGTTGCTGACTACTGCCATTACCAACTAGTCAAGCCTTATAACGACTCAGCGTACCGTCAACATGAAATTTATGCTTAAACAACCACATAGAGCGAACCAGGTTAGCATCGGCCGGCCTCAGAACAAGAATCCAAGTACCATTTTTAACTAACGCATTATACTCATCATACATAGCATTACACTAATTTTGGTCTTTAAGAGAAAGAAAAGGAGACTTGGGAATAGGAGAGACAAAAGAAGTGTGAAGAGAAAGGTGTTCCAGAGGTTTTACAATAGCCGATTAAGACCGAGTGATCATGGTATGACTACAAGCGGGTGCGAGTTCGGCGGGAAAAAGTTGGGTCATGGTATTGGTTAGGTTCGGAGTAAGAGAGGAGTGGGATGTGTTCGTAGTTTGGGCTGGTGGAGAGAGTTGGTGGGCCGCGTCTAAATGTTGGGACGGGGTATGTAAATAGGAGGTGGCGGTGTGGTTGGGAGTTAATGGATTGGGCTCATTATGTAATGGTGTGGTGTAGGAGGCCCGAGGTAAGTGGGCCAAGGGGGTTGGGGCAGTGTGGGTGTTCGGTTATGTTGGTGATAACGTTGGTTGAGTGCAAGTTTTACATTTATAATCGAGATTATGAAATTACCAATGATACATACGAGTAAGTATACTCGTTCAATCATAGTAAAGTCAGGTAAGTCAAGTTCGTTCTACGGGACTTAGTTTAAACCAATACTAGGTAGCAAGTTAGACACTAAGGTTGTCACGGCCATTAGCGTCACAAAATTAAGGTAACTACTTAAGCAAGTTCGTTCCATTTTTAAGACTATACTTATGCGAGAAATCAATGTCATTGATATCCATGTTTGATTATGTTGGGTAAACAAATGTATATGATTCACAAAACCCATTTGTATATGATTTGACTCCGTGGTACTTCACCAAATCATATTTATGCATGAAACTAATGATGAACCCTTTCGACCTATGAACATCATCAAGCCCAAACCAATTAAGTGTGTTTACTAGATAATTAATGTTCCAAGGTGATTCAACAAGTCCTTTCTACCTATACTTGAATTCAAGCCCTGTTGTCTATCTCAGTTGATTATGTGAAAATGGTAGATGTCAATTACCAAAACCCCTTTTAGTTTGTCACGACTAATAGAGAATAGCCTACGCCACAAAATCCCTTTCGACCTATGATTCTATGGGTATTCTACCACATATCATAGAAAAGAGCTCAAGACATAAATAAACCACATGTTCACAAAAATCATCACTCATACATAATTAAACATTTTACCAAATTCATTTCATTCCACACATAAGTATTATGAGACTACTCCATATATAAATTCATTTCATAAATCTAACATTCAAATGATAAATTAAGACACATCTCAGAAATATTTGTAAAGATTAATACCTATAAAGATTCCTAAAGGTTTGGTGATGTAGCTCGCCAAGGGCCTCCAATCGCCGTAATCAATGTAACTCCAAGAGTGGTGCTTCTCCCTTAAAATTCGTCCTAAACTCTCCTGGATTTGCAGAGATATTTCTACAGCTTTTGGGGTGAATAAAGGTGGTGGAAACTTAACCTAATTGAAGGTTAAGTGGTTTTTGTTTGTTCTATGTGTTTCTTCTAGGTTAAGATCACCCCAACTATTTATAATCCTCCCAAACCGACTTAGGGAGTTAATGTAAGTTCCCCCAGTTGATAATACAAGTATATGATCGGTTTCCAGGCATAATAGTTTGTTAATTCGCTCATAATTATAAAAATATAACTGACATTGTGGTCTTGCTGGGCGGCAATCCTTCCTGCCGAGTGGCAAAGCCTCCTGTCGGGTGGCAGAGTGCTTGTCTCGCAATGCGATCTTCATTTTTCTTTGTCTTTCGTCTTCCGATCAACTTTTTGTCCCTCGAGCCAATCCATACCACATGTTTATGACCCAAAGTGCATATTGCCACTTATATGAACTTCATAGTTTATAAAATGGATGTCAAAAGTGCATTCCTTAATGGTAAACTAAAAGAAGAAGTTTATGTCAAACAACCTCCAGGTTTTGAGAGGAGTGTGTTCCTAAACCATGTTTGCAAATTGGACAAAGCCCTTTATGGACTTAAACAAGCTCCAAGAGCATGGTATGAAACCCTCTCAACCTTTCTCACTAAACATAAGTTTGTAAGAGGTACACTGTTTGTCTACAAAACCTCAACTGATGTGATTTTGGTGCAAATCTATGTTGATGACATTATCTTGGGTCCACCAGCACAAAGTTGTGCAAACAGTTTCCTAAACCGATGACTCAAAGATACGAAATATGCATGATGGGTGTCCTCACCTATTTCCTTGGATTTAAGATTAAACAATCTAAAAGAGGCATTTCAATCAACCAAGAAAAATATGTCAAGGATCTGCTGAAGAAGTATGACATAAATGGTTCATCAGTGAAAACTCCAATGGTACCCCCTAACAACTTAGGACCTGATCTCAATGGAAAAGTTGTAAATGAGACTTAATATAGAGGTATGCTTGGATCACTAATGTACCTAACTGCAAGCAGACCAGACATTTAATTCTCATTTTTTCTATGTGCAAGATATCAAGCAAATCCTAAGGAATCCTACCTTGTTGCTTTTAAGAGAACTTTTAAGTACCTAAAAAGTACTCCCAGTCTTGGTCTTTGGTATCCAAAATATTCAGGTTTTGACCTAAAAGGATACTCAGACTCTGACTATACTGGATGCAACATGGACAGGAAAAGCACTTCAGGTGTTTGTCAGTTGCTAGGAAGCAAAATTGTGTGCTAGAGTGAAAAAAAACAACAATCTGTAGCCATGTCCTCTACTAAAGCTGAATATGTTGTTGCTGCTGGATGTTGTGCCAACATATTATGGATGAAGAGTCAACTCACTGACTATGACATCATATATAAAAGGTACCCATATTTTGTGATAACACAAGTTCTATTGCAATTTCAAACCATCCAGTTCTACACTCAAGAACAAAGCATATTGATATCAGATATCATATTATCAGAGATCATATTCTCAAAGGGGACATTGAATTACATTTCATTCCCACTCAATATCAACTTGTTGATATCTTCACCAAGCCTCTGGATGAACCAACTTTTAAAAGATTGATTGTTGAACATTGATTCAAAACTTGAACCTTTAGTACTGACTAAAGAAAAATGAAGGTTTTGTGTTTTCACCCAAAACTGAACAAACTTTCATATGTTAAAATGTCAGTTCAGTTTTTTGCATATAACCTTTAGCGTGCTTAAGTGAAGTAACTGAGCAATCACACATGTCTCATTCATTTATTTACATGAGCACATTTTTTGCCTTCTCTGGAGCACTGGTATTGGTCACATCAAGAACTGAACAAAACTGATTTACTTCCTTTAGTTCAGTTTATAAAAATAATTTTGATCTAATTCTTCAGCTCTCTTGAGTGAAGTAACTGAGCAATCACATATGTCTCATTCATGGATTTGCATGAGCATTTGTGGTTTTGTCGCCTTCGCTAGAGCACTAGTGTTGATGAAGATAACAATAATCAATTCAACATAACATAACACCAAACCTGAACCTAGTTCAGCTCTTTAAACATCAATCACAAGGTTAGTTTTTTAAAAACAATAACAAAAGTGATTTTCAAAATTAATATAATTTTATCTAAATAATTTCTTTCCTAAGAAGTTGTTTAATTTTAATATATTAAAAAAGGATATCCAAACGATAAAATGACCTCACCATCTCTCTCTTACCTACTTTTACAATTGAATAGATGGCTGTTCATTGTTCTAGGTGTCAGAAGCATGTTGTGCTGACTTTCATTAAATACAAAGTTTAGAACACATGTTGAAAACAAACCCTAAAAATTCCTCATAAATTCAAATGACAATTTCAAATTCTTAAAATTTTTTTAACTTCATCAATCATATAATCCCATTTAACCAATCCACAACTCACTTTTCACATACTCATCAAAACACACACACAAACCTCCCAAACTAAATCAAACCTTTAAAAACCTAAATAACCAAAATGACATAATCATCCAACCCAACTGAAATCCATACATCACCTAAAATAACTCCAAAAGAAGAACCTGACACGCAGGATAGACCCAAAAGTCCAAATCCCTTCTTACCTGTAGATCAGGTTGAGTTCACTTTTGATGAAATAACCTTTACCCCCAACAACGAGGTTGCCCTACTATATCCTCCACACCCATAATCAGAATACTTTCAAGTAGTCTTTAATTTCATCTCCAAATGCTGTCTAAAGGAAGCATTTACCAGAGCACCAAACCAATACAAAGAATACCTATCTGAATTCTGGTATATTGCAAAAACCTTAGAAGACTCTAAGATATGGGTATCCACCCGTACAAGGGGAATAAGAGGAGAGATATGTATCACTACTTTTAGGAATGCTCTTAGGGCACATTACTTACCTCACTCAAGTAAGTATGTCACTCCACCTTCCTTAGCAGTAGTAAGACCATGGTTTGCAACAATTAGGTATAGTGGAGAAATTGGAGCAAAAGGAACTCTTAAAAAGAGTTTTCTTCCTCGTATGTGGAGGTTACTGATGGCTTAAATCATTCAGTGTTTAGGAGGAAAAACATGTGGGCATGATCAAATATCCAACAATGATGTCATCATCCTTTATTGTCTGGCCAATGGGGTGGAAGTAGATTTTGATAGGTTGATCTAGGAGGATATAATCCATAAGTTAAACAAGAAAACTAGGGAAAAGGTTGTTCCCTATCCTTGGTTTATATTCCTTCTATTAGAATACATGATGCTAGAATATGAACATGATGAGCTCACTTTAAACCCCACTAAGGTTTTTAGTATCCTTAATTGGGCACTAAAGCCAAACCAACCTAAAGGGCCTCCCTTCACAAACCACATGTTGGCCATCTACAATGCAGATGTGCATGTCGAATTAAAAGCTCCCAAAACCTCCTCACAAGTTGAGAATAAGGTTTCCCGAGGCAAAAAGCCTGGAGCTAAAAGGGGACTCAGATAAAGAAAATCAGTCCAGTTTGACCTTGGATAACAACCACAGCTAACCTTCATCTTCCACACTAGTGGTTGATGAAATGCATAAAGAGGACCAGCAAGCAGCTAGTGGCCCACCATCTTTAGGGGTCACTAGTAAAGAAGGAGCCGACCCTCAGCTCAGTAGTGGTATGTCTGCGTTTATTCTTATTGAACCTGTTTATTTAGTTTCTTTCATTTTCACTCTGAGTCTGCATCAGGATATGATGCTTCAGCAGATTCCACAGCTAATGCTAATCCTAGAATATCTGCTCCTAATGATTCTATACCTCAATAACAACGTATAGATGAAGGACCTAAAAACTATGCACTTGATCATATATTTGCAGGGACTAATCCAAGTGTTCTTGTAGAAAAAACCAAATCTGTTGGAGATGGGTTGAAAACTGCCCACACCAATTTATGTACCAATAAGGAGTCAAGATCTGCTAAAATCTCAAAAATAATAAAGCCAAAATATCTATCAAACCTTATGCAAGATACAAGATCTGATTTCATTGGTATCGACTTCCCAAAAGATGAGCCCATCATTGTTAGGGGTAAGAGTGAAGAGGAAGAAACTAAAAGACATAAAGACACTCATACTACCTCTCATGATGTACCTAAAGACACTTTAGTTCCACATCCTCCATCTCCTAAATTAGTTCAACTCCAAGAATTGAAGGATCGGGTTCTCTTGCTTCAATCTCATAATCTCAAGCTGAAGCAACAAAAAGAAAAGGTTGAAGCTGAAGTTTCCTTCCTTAACGCTCAGCCCTTGTATCCTAATGTCAACCAACTTACTGAGCTTCTGGTAACTTCTTTGAAACCTAAACTGTCAAATCTCTTAGCCTTGCATGACTTTGGCAGCTCCATACCAACTGAACTGAAAGAACTCCCCTCAATGATCATTGATTTATCTAGAGAAGTTAAAGAGCTAAAGAAGCATGTTCATTAAATGGAAATTAAGCTACCTGGGGACTTAAAAGACATCCCAAAGAAACTTGGGACATTTATTTCCACTGTCTCCAGTCTTACCTTCCAAGTTGCTAAACTGAAGACCCTTCAATGGGAACTTCCAATAGAGTTTCTTAGTCTACCAAGCCAAATCTCTTCAGTTCAAGAAAAGCTCAAGAATATGTATAAGACCCTGTGTTTTAGGGTCATTGACGTCATCAATAAATCCACAATGTACCTTTTGTATTGTACGCGTTTGCTTCAAAATCGTAAACGTTAAGTTAAATCGCGTACGCCAAAAATTATCGTTCAATGTAATCGGGCATCAAACAATTAATCGTTTACATCAAGCAAGTATTAAATAATTTTTTTGAGGATAATTATGGTCTTTGTTCATTTTATTTTTATTGGTTGCGAAAAGTGTTTACGTTTCGCGATAAATTACATTTAGGCATACCCGGAACCACCAAAACTTTTCTATGCTTCAACAAATACCCACATTTATACCCAATACATAAAAATTACATAAATATATCATGTATAACTCCTTATGGCCGGATTTACCTCAAATGATGCAAAGAAATAAGAGAAAAATCTTGCAATTTGGTTTTGTACTTCAATTTTCTATTAAAACTACACTTACCGAATTGAAGGATCAGGTTCTCTTGCTTTAATCTTAGAATTTTAAGCTAGAGCAAAAAAAAGGCTGAAGCTGAAGTTGCTTTCCTTAAAGCTCAGCCCTTGTATCCAAGTGTCAACCATCTTACTGAGCTTCTGGTAACTTCTTTGAAACCTGAACTATCCAATCTCTTAGCCTTACATGACTTTGGCAGCTTCATACCAACTAAACTAGAAAAAAAACTCCCCTCAAAGTTCACTGAATTATCTAGAGAAGTTAAGAGCTAAAAAAGCATGTTCAAGATATGGAAATTGAGTTACCTGGGGACTTGAAAGACATCCCAAACAAACTAGAGACTGTTAAATCCAATGTATCAGTTTTAAATGACTTTTTGGTCGTTCTATATACATCTTGTGTTATTGATCTATGAAGTAACACGCCCCAGATCCTTATTCCGCTGCGACCCAATTTGGGGGTGTTACACTTTGGATGCACTTCCAAGTCTATTGAACAAGGTCACTGATACCTTGAATAGGTTTGCCACCATTGTGAAAAATGCATCACCAAAGGCTACAGACAAGAGTGTTCGTTCAGCATGCCAAACTAATACTTCACCCGCTAAGGGGGAGAAGAACACAAATCAAGCTACAAAAGATACTGATAATGCAAATCTAAAACAACAACCAACATGCAAAACTCTACCAACTACTTCATCATTTCAATCTCCTTTCTTTTCAAATCCCCTAAAAAGCACTCCTCAAACTAAGGGGTAGCTTATCAAGAAAGATAAAGGAAAAGAAGCTATGTCTTCTAAGGATGCTAAGGAAGAAGAGACTGAAAGTGATTCTAAAAATGATCATGCCAATCCAGCTGATTCTATGGTTGAAACCTCTAAGCAAAAGAAGTTGAAGAAATTTAGTTTTGTCACTAAAGGTGGTGAATAAATTCACTTTAATGCTAAGAAAATTGAAAAACAAAAGAGGATTGAAGAATCTCTCAAAGCTGAGTTGGCCAAACAATGAGTAGAAAAGGTAAAGAATGAACTGGTTGATCTTATGGGCATTGATGTAGTGACACGGTACTACAACAAGAAGTTGATGTATGATAAATATTGTGACAAAATGCTAAAAAGAAGGAAAAGCCTAAGATCACAAATTGTGATGTTCTCATAAAAAAGGGCCCTATCACACTAAAAGTATATAGGGAAGATGGGACAAATGAAGTCATTTAAAATTTCAAGGTCAGTGATCTACATCTGGCTGAATAGAGGGAGGTAGTACAAGCTTATCCTAACAAAAAAAAGGATGGAAGACCATCTATGGGCTAATAAAGACAAGAATGGATTACCTTAATCAAATAGAAAAAGAACTAAGAATTGACTTCAATAGACCCCTCAAAGAACAAGACCCTCTAGATGAGCTAAATGATTTAGCTAACAAGAAAAGGAAAAGAGCTAGTGACTTTAAAGACCACTCCAAGTCAACCAAGAAATACAAGTCATCAGTTCAGCATAAAGATGCGGTCCATTGAGCAGCTAAGATAGTAAATGTTATAATCTTTTGTATTAACTTTATCTTTTGTATTTGTAATGTAATGAAAGTTAATATAAGTGGTTATCAGTTTATGTTGTTCAATTTATATTAGTTTTATAAGAAGAAGTTGTTTTGCTCACTTACTACTGATTTTAACTTAGGCTATTTGTATATTCAAATAAGGGGAGATTGTTAGGGCCAGTTCCTGAGCCCTTCAGTCTCTTATTAGATTTAAACATAAAATCCCCTAAGTATTAATCAAGCTGAAGGAAGTTCAGCTTGAGTCGCTAAAGAAAGTTCAGCTTCAGTTCTTCAGGTACTTTGAAGATCAAGATCATCTTCACTTCAGTTTATGTGGCTGATGACATCAAATAATGTCACTTTTATAGCATCATTTATCCCATATAAATTACCCATTTTGTATAATTATTGCAAGTATTGGTACTTAATCGTTTATATTTGAGAATTGCAGTAATTATGGAGTACTTGGTGAAGATTAGCTAAAAGGCACGCATTCTGGAGCTTAAACAAAGAAATATAAAGAAACTGACTCTGATATCCTATACGTCATATCCATCAAGGAAGATACAGCATATTTGCGCTTGCACTTCACAAGAAACCACAAAGAATTAAAGTTCTATACGCCGTATCCAAAAGACTTCCATACGCCGTATTCGAGATATAGTGTATGAAGATTCTGGAAGATATTAAACGTGGTCCCTACTCTAAGAAACCTTCAATACACCGGCCAAAAGTTCAATATAGACCCAATTTTTGTCATAGACCCAATGAACCAATCCTAGCCACTTATTTTTTCATCAAAAATAAAAAAACCCACTTTCCACCTTTTTTTAAAAATTAAATATCTCACACACTGTTAATCGTTACGCAAAACAAAACATACCATCGCGACGAGAATTAAATTATCTTTCTATAGAGGGGCGACACTATGTACTTTCGACGAACTTTTTTTTATGATTTTATGAAGTCATATACGATTTTATGAAATCATATATGATTTATGAAATCATATATGATTTTATATATTATATCTCATAAAAAAAATACGAAAAAAAACAACAAAAAAAAAAAAATAAAAAAATAAAGAAAAAAAAAAAGAAAAAAAAAATAAAATATTCTTATCTATATCACTTTATATATCTCTCTATTATCTTCAATTCTAAATCTAAATATTATCTTATCTTTATTTTATTCTATCTATCTATTTAATTCTTCTTCTTTAACAAAAAAAAAAATAAAAAAAAAAAGATAAAAATACTGAAAATAAAAAACGAAAAAAAAAAAAAAAAAAAAATACAGAAAAAAAAAAAAAAAACAAAAAGACACAACTATTTCTCTCTTCTCTACTCTTTTCTAATAAGAGGGGACGAACACTAAAGAACTTTCTGACGACTATATTTAAATGATATTTATCAAGTCCAAAATACGATTTTTGAAATTCATATATGTATATTATTAAATCTGGATATGATTCGTCAAACAAATCATATATGAATTTCGCAATTCCGCGACTGGAAACAAAATTGAAAAAAAGTTTGACGGAATCACAAATCAATATATGATTTTAATGAAATCATATATATTTAATTAATCATATATAGATTTTATGAAGTCAAATATATTTTATGAAAATCATAAATGATCCGATATACGAAATCCTAAAAGATCTCGTTATACGAATCATATAATATGTTCGCAAATTCCGACTGAAAAAAAAAAAAAAATCAAAAAAAAAATCCTCGAAAGAAATATCGTGTCCACCGTTTATAGAATAGCAAAAAATACTCACGCGATGGTGTATTTTTTGTCGTGTGAACGATTTCCCGTTTGTAAGATATTTATTATTAAAAAAAGGTTGAAAGTGTGGAATTTTTTTTATTTTTGATGAAAAAATAGATGGTTGAGATTGATTCATTGGATCTATGACAAATAATGGGTCTATGTTGATCTTAACTCCAATACGCCGTATTGACCTTAACCAATATGGCGTATCAATCAAATTCTAGACAGTATAAATAGAAAAACTAAAAATGGGTTTTCAGTGTGCTTGATCATATTTTTGGTACCTTAACTACAAAAGTGGATTTTCAAAAGACAATAAGAGCAGAAGAGGTCAAGCAAAGCTATTAATTCCTTAGGAAACACCTTGTAATCTCCTATACTCTAGTAATCATTCGATTTTTGGTATCATTCGTTTAACTCGGTTAGTTTACCTTGGTTGAATTATTACTCTTGTATTGATCACAATGATTAAGGGCTAATACCCTTGGGTATTAGCCATGATTATGAACATTTAAATGTTTGGTTTTTTTATATCGACTGCTTAATTTATCGTTGATTGCTTGTTTATGTTATACTTGTTTACGTGCTTTTGTATGCGACCTATCATTCAACTGGATCTAGTGATACTGACTAAGTTAGCAAGATGCTGGGATGGCTCTCTAGTGATTTATATATCTAGAATCATGGATCACAAATAATGCCCTATCTTCGCCTTTAGATTAGTGAGCTTAGTTTGACCAGTAGGTGACCCTGGGATCAACGAGTACGTTCTTATTCGATTGGTAAAGACTTGGACAGTAGACTACTAGAATATAAATTGCCATTAAGTAGTAAGTGGGTAAAGTCCCAATGGGCTAGGGTTTTAATAAGAACACCATTATTAATCTCCTAAGATAGATTATAATCAGCAATGTGGAAAGTAGAAGGGTGATTGAATAGTTTACATGTTTGTTTTGCATTTTAAAAGTTTACTTTCAAAAATGTATAGATTCGAGTTATATGTTCAATCAAATCATAATATGAACAAGCAATAACTATCTAAACTAAAACACGATAACAACAATTATAATGTAAAGAGATAAGGAAAGAAACAACCATACCAAGACACCAAGATTTTATAGTGGTTCCTCCACTCCC
>BQNB010053546.1:1896-39962 GCA_026074375.1 Tanacetum coccineum
TTCTATGATCCCAATGATAATATAATAAAGGAAGTCAAACAGGTAGTCGAGAAAAGAAAAAGGAAAATCAAAAAAAAAAAATATATATATATATATATTAGGGATAGTTAGTATACAAATAAAAAATGGTGAAAACGGAACTTGTCGAAGCTTTTGATTCTTTAGTTTCCCTTGACAAACACTTAGCTACTTTTCAAAGTTGTTAGTCGAGGGGGATTGAGACTCTTGGTTTTCGTAAATGTTTACTTCATAACATTGCGTGAGGACACGGCAATACCTTAGTATGGGGGATTTTGGTATGTGCTTAAATACACATACCTTTTACCTTTAAAAACGAGCTAAAATAACCAAAAACGGACTTAAAATGCCAAATATATGCTTGTTTTGCTAATTGTATTGTGCAGGAACGGATAACTAAGAAAAGGATGAAAAACAAAGCCAAAACGACAAAACCGGACTCGGAATGGAAAAGACTGTGAAAGACAAAGCCAAATCGAAGCCGGAAAGTCAATCAAGTCAAAAAGTCAACAGAAAAGTCAACTGGTCAAAGTCAAAGTCAACCCAAGTCAACCCCGAAGCCAAAAAGTCAACAAATCAAGAAATATAAGTTTAAGGGTTGAAATTGCCAAACCCCTAAACTTATATTTATAAGAGAAAAGAGGAAAATAAAGACAAGGGCTGATTTTGCAATCTACTCAAAGTAACAAGTGGGGGGGCAAAATTGCCAAGTCCCCATACTTGTATACACAAAGGGACGAGTGTTGCAACTAGTTATATAACTCTTGGGGACTTGTTTTGCCAAGTCCCCAAAGTTATATAACCACAAGGACCATGCGTGCAAAGAAAGAAATAACCTAGAGGGACTAACTTTGCCAATCTCACAAACTTAACCCTGTCACCCTCTGTTATGACCCTAACATCTTTTCCCGCTCGTTTTTTCCCTCCCAACACAACTCACGGGTCTACAAACCCGTTTTACCCTGTAAACCTTCACCCCCACCATGGGTAATCACCTCCCCAAGCATTTTTCGACGACCAAGATTGATTTTTGAAGATTGAAGGGCTAGGATTCGTTTGCTTTCCCCCCCATCCCCCCTCAACAATACACAAGGAACTCTTCTATAAAAGAAGTAGAAGACAGTAAGTTTAAAGGGAGCAAGTTTTAATTTCAGTTTGTAGTTTTTTTTTTCGTAATTTTAAGCATTTTTCTCAAGTTTTTTTTAGCAATTAGCTTTAAATAGTTAGTTTTTATGTCGTTTTAGTGTAGTTTTAAAAGTAGTTCAAAGTGTTTTTAAGTTAATTTCTCTTATGCATTTGTAATTCTCAGTTTTAATGAAAAATTAAGCTATTTTTACTCAATAAGCTCTCAATAAGCTCATTAGAGCTTATTCTTGTTAATAAGCTCTAATTCAGTTTAAAACTTGTTATAAGCTCTTAAATACTGTTTTCATTTTAATTTAGTTCATAAATGTTCAATTGAGTGTGATTTTGGAAGCTATTGAAGAAATAAGCTAATATTAGCTTATTGAGCTTTTAGCTCAGGGAATAGAGGCAAGGGCCACTTAGGTGTATGTTTTTAGGCCACTCACTCAGAAAGAGTGGCCTTGGTTCTGAGACAACAAAAATCCAAGGTTTCATTTCCTAAATTTCATTCTAGCTTAATTTTAACTTTAAACATTTGCTTATTTACTTTCATTTCCTGTCAATTCTTTGCAAACATGTTGTTTAGACTTGTTATTTATCTGTTCTAAGTTTTCATGGAATAAAATTTGTATAATCTTAGTTTATAACTTAAAACTGCCAAGTTAGTGTAATAAGCTAGGTGAGAAAGTGGCTTATTTCTCTTAATAAGCTATAGTTTTTATTACTTAAGTAGCTTAATTAGTGTAATATTAGTTAAAGTAGATAAAAGGTGGCATAAGCTTAAAAACGGGTCAAAATGGTATGTGCATGGGTTGTGGCACTTTAGTGAGTCATAAGCTTAAGTTTTAAGTAGTTTAAAGCTGTTTTTAAAAGTTTTTTAGTTGAAAATTTGTTTTTCAAAGGTTTATAAACCTGCTTTGAAACTGTGAGATTTTTATAAACATCACAAGTGCTTATTTGATTAAGCACTTGAGAGTGTGAGTTTAAGGTTCAAAAGTGTGTATTTTGTGTGTTAAAAAAAGGCTGTCACAAGTGCTTTTTCTTTTGACTTTGGTGAGTCAAAACCACCAAGTCTTTGTTGGTCACAGTTTTAAAAACCCAAAAGTCCTTTTTCACTTACAAAATTCAGCAAGTTAAATTGAGTTTTAGAAGCTAAAAATTGGTGCATAAGCCCCTTTTAAACCACACTCAATCTGTTTGAGCTTAATTTTTGGTTTAGAGCTTATTTGACAGCTTTTTAGAAGCTGTCAAATAAGCCCTTGAGCTCAGCTTTAATCTCCCCTGGTGCAAAGGGGAGATTTTAAGCTCTTATTGCTTGCTCTTTAAGCACACTTAAGTCCAATCCTTTGGCTTATTTTAAGAGTCTATAAGCTCTTAGATAAGCCCTCAAGGTTTCAGACCTTGAAGAGCTTATTTGATGGCTTATTTTTAAGCCCAAACATGCCCTTTGACTGTTTTTGCATGATTTAGGTGTAGGGATTGCTTAATTTCCATTTGTGCTTATTTAGCTTATGTAATAAGCTCCTTTGTGTTCTAACAGCTTATTTAGATTAGATAGTTAAGTTGTAAGCTTTATTTTGCTCTTTTATTCTAAGCTTATGTGTCCTAAAACTTAAGGCCATTTTAGCTTTTAAGCTTTGTTTCTTAAGCTTTCTGCCTTTAAGCCTTTTGTCCCAGCTTATTTCAACCTTGAGCTTAGCGCTTCTTTAAGCAGCCTATTTAGAGTGGTATATATCACCTTAGCTTAATTTCTCTTTGTTACAGCTGTATTTCGACCAATAAGTCCAAAGGGATTCAGCTAATTTGTTTTAGCTTTTAAGCCATTTAAGCTTACTGTCGACCTTTAAGCTGATTTTTCAGCTTATTTAGGGCTTATCTCAAAAAGTTGTAGAAGACAAAGTTGTTAAGCCCCACGTGCTTAACAACTTTGCTTCTTTGAGTTTTCGAAAAAAAAAAAAAGGGGAAGGACCACTTTATCCGGTTGTGAGCAAGAATCGAACCCGGGGACCAAGCATACATCCCCTTTTTACACACCACTCTACCACTGCGCCCTTGGGTCTTTTTCGTTTAAAGGAACCAAGGCGTTTGGGTATTTATGTAAATTTTGGCCTATAAGTTAAATAAGCTGGTTAATTGCTTATTTTCGGGTTAACTTTACTTAGTTGTGTTGGGCGTTTCTTATTTTTCGTAGGAGCTTTATAAAGTCTAGTATTTTTTGAAAATTTTTCAGAATTTTTCGAAATAGTTTAATATTTTTTATAATTTAATTTAGTTAAAAGTTTAGTTAATTCATAAAAAATACAAAAATTATCAAAAAAAATATTTTGCTTTTTTTAGAAAATTTTCTTTTATCATCTAGTTTGTAGGAAAATAATATTAAAATTTTTTCCTAGGGTCATTTTACAAATTTTCATCTTTTATTAGACGCGGTCGGGTACGGGATTTTGTTTTGATCGTTTTGGGTTCTCAAACGAAACTCCGTTTTTGGTCTAGTCTTTTTTCATTCTTCGTTAATTTGATCACCCTAGAGTAGTTTAGAAATCTAAAAATTTCTTTGTAGGTTATTTTTTTAAAAAGATTTTAGGTTTTCCCCATTTTGTTGGGATTCGGGCTCTCGTTTTCTAGTTTAATTTATAGGTTTTCTTTAAACGTTTTAGTTCGTTATATATCTAATTTTATACTTTTTCAAACGTCCCAAACCCAATTCCTTCCTTCAAACTCAAACTTCGTTTCGTATCGATTTATCATCCAAGCCTCGTTGGGGATAACGACCGGGGAAAGCTCTTTACTTCCTCTCGGTATCATTGTCTTGTTGATTTTTTATAACTTATTTTTATATTTTTATATTCTTATTTATATATTATATATATTACGAGTTGTGAATATCCTACAAATCAATTTTTGGCGCCTGCTGCCGGGGAGGATGTGATAACAAAAGTTTATCGTTACGTTTGATAATTTGTGTTTGAAACTGTGAATATTTTCTTTTATTATAAAAATATAAAAAAGTACAAAAATTTATTTCATAGTTCTTTTAGTTATAATTATTCAGGATTAAAAAACAATGAAAAACCAAAAACATTAAAAATACATTGTCCATAAAAAAGAGAAATAAATTTCACAAATTGGTAAATACACAAAATATATAAATATTCTCAACTGTGGTATTATCATAATAACTTCCGCGTGAACTTGTGGTTCCCAACTCTTTTTTGATACAATAAGATTTAAAAACTTGCCTTTTGTGTCTCTTACGACGTACGGCTCACCTCGAAAAGTTAAATAAACTATAAAGTGGGGTAATAGTTGGTTGTTCCTATGGAATACTAAGACCGAAAGTAGAAATAAGCTTCGCGCTATTTCCTAACTCCTCCGCTCTCACCTTGTGAGTTTATTTTTGAGAGCTTACCGATGAAGTAAGTAGGATTATTTGTTTAAGTTGTCTTATCTCATTGTCCGTTAAAACCAATTGTGAAGTAAATCATTGAAAAACAAAAAAAAATTTAGTGTAAATTTTCTTTTTATATTTCTATTTTGTGCATGCGCACTCGGTCTCAAGCCCGTATTTCAGTTCCAGAACCTCCTGTCCGTCAGCCTTCTGTTGAATCATCCAATCTTGGTATACCTTGTTAATCCTCCTGTAGTTACGATGGCCGATAATGTACTTGGCGCAATTGCTATAAGCACCCACCGAGGGTTACGTGGATGCTGATAGTTATTCCGGTAAAGAAATCACCTATATTACTTTCGAGATCAAGCATGGTCTACTTAATCTTGTTCAAAACAAGCAATTTTTTGGACACGATAAAGAGGACCCACATGCATCACATCCGGTTATTTTCAACTTGATCACTTTCTACGTATGAAGATTTTCCGGAACGTACCAAAATACGTCGGTTAAGCTTATAGCTTTTCCCACTTTTCTCTCGAAGGGGAAGCCCGGATATGGCTAGTGATAAGATCCCCCTCGGTCGACGATTGATTACTTTGGGATGATCTTTGTTTCAAATATTTGATTAACAAATTCTTCCCTCCCTTATTTAAAACGAACAAATTCTCAGAAATTGAAATCTAGAAGATTTCAGCAAAATTTGTTAAGACGTTTTAAGGAGGCTTGGGATCATTTTCATATGATCATTTTTTAAGGGGATTGCCCTCTTCATGGGTTTTCTGAATTGACTTCTATCTCGATTCCATTCTAATATTGCCTTTTATATCATATTTGATCAAGACTTAATTGATAATCTCCGCTCTGTAGGTGGTTATTCTTAGTCAAAATGACTCCGAGGATGGTTTAAAAATTTATCCGAGGCATGTTAAAGTACGTCACGTAGAAACAAAGCTGTTGTAGCTAAAATGCGAGTACAAGCTCTTTCCACCCCGATAGTCTCATCTGATGTTGCTGAACTCACAAGACATGTTGGGGCTTTTATTCCTCGATAGGAAGAACCAAAAACCAGCTTCGCCCCGTTAAAAGCGGTTGAACATTAGTTGTGTAACTTGTGGGGGGAGGTCTTTCTTATCAAACTGGTCCAGCCACTAACAGCATCATGTACCTTGACATATCCAAGAGTATGTGTCCTTGCCGCTTGCGGCCAATTTCAACAAGCTAATTCTGGGTTTCCGACCTCCGATGTGTCAAATTAATTTCGACCTCATAGTTTTACTCCGTTCAGGAATTCTCATGCAAAATAGTCCAAAACGATTTCAATCGAGGAAATAACTTCAATCAATACAGAGGAAACAATTTCAACCTTAGGGTCAGATTTATCGACCTCCGTTCAATCAACCAGTAGCTAATCAACAGTGTAGCTAAATCAAGGACATGCTCCCCTCAGACACACAGTGTGTTAAAAACTGATTTTGAAAGATATGCCACAACCAACGGATGTAGTGTTGAGAAAACTTGCAAAACCATGGTCAAACCTTGCCAATCCAAAATAGGCAAATTTGACTGACAATGCTCTTCAAAATTTTGTTACTGCCTAATAACAGCTTATCTACTTCCGGTTCTGGAACTCTTCCTGGTAACACTGTTTACCAAACCCAAAGAAGATTTAAAAGGTATCATACCCGAAGTGTGTCCCATCCTAGGGACCGAAAGCAGTTTAAATCATGACTGCCGAGGTGACAAAGGACACGTTGCCTCTGCTCATGCTAATAACGGAAGCACAGAAGACGGTCCAACCTCTGTTGTTCATATTCAGGTTAGTAATCCCAAATACTTGGCTAATGTTGCTTCTGTTGATGACTCCAGTTCCTTAAGTATCAATTCCATTTCCATAAAGAAGAAATGATGAAAAGGCGCCAAGAAAAAGTAGCTTACGCTCCAATATCGAGAAATTCATATGAAATCTTTAGAGATTTAAGTTTCAAGATTAGCTTTACCGATGCCTTGATGCTCATGCCTAAATTTGCTTCGACTTTAAAAACCTTAATTAGAAACAAAGAAAAATTGAGCGAATTGGCAAGAACTCCTTTGAATGAGAACTATTCAGCGGTCATCCTCAACAAGTTGCCAAAGAAACTTGGAGACCCTGGCTGATTTTTGATTCCATGTGAATTCACGGGGATTACTACATGCAACGCATTGGCCGATCTTAGTGCGAGCATTAATCTTATGCCTTATTGGTATGGAACAATCTATCTCTTCATGAATTGACGCCGACTTGAATCGTCATTTAGATTCTCGATGTCCGTTTTGATCACTAAACCGATCGGTATCGCTGAAGATGTCTTTGTAAACGTGGGTAAATTCCTATTTCAGCTGACTTTCGTAGTTGGTGATTTTGAACCAGACCTCCGAGTAACCTTCTAAATTCTAGGGCGATGTTTTCTTGAAAACCATTGTCATGCTTTTGATTAGATTTTTGAAGGCGAGATTTCCCTTCGTGTTGGCAAAGATAGCCTTTCCCATTCAATCTTCTCTTTTCTTGGACCTAACTTCATAATACACAGCTGATTACAACCATATGACGGTCAACAAAATCGACGTCATCGATATGGCTTGTGATGAGTATTCTCAAGAGGTCCTAGGATTTTCAAACGTAATCGCGAGTGGCAATCCCACTCCATGTTCTGAGCCTATTGTTTCTACTGCTTCTCCAACTCTCACTCCTTTCGGGGACAGTGATTTTCTTTTATTTGAGAAGCAGATTCGTTTCTTGCTCTAGCAGATGGATCCAACTTCATCTGAAAGTTGATCCATCTTTATCAGGATCCTGAAGGGGGATTTCCTGCTTCTAGAAGCAATTTTAAACAGTGAACCACCACCCCCCCTCCTAAATCAAGAACAATATCTACCTGGAGTTAGGAAAGAACTCAAACTCTGCGAAGCTAAAACCGTTGAATCTTCCGTTGATGAACCTCCCGAGGTTGATACTCCAATGAATGCCACCCCCATCCTTAAATACGCATTTTTAGAAGGTGACGACAAGTTGCCTGTCATAAATTGCTTAGACTTAATAGTTGGGAAAAGGCCTGCTCTTCCTCAAGGTTTCTCAAGTCCCACAAGCAAAGCCATCGCTTGGAAACTCTCCGATATAAAGGGTTGTTAGCCCGGGGGAATTTAGTACTCACAAAAATACTAATGGGAAGAGGACTATGAACCAATCTGTGCCAAAGTCAGAGATAGGGTAAACCCAAAAAAATCCAATCGATGTTATCAAAAAGGAGTTGAAAAACTCCTTGATGCTGGGATTGATTTACCCCATCTATGAACAGCCCCTTGGGTGAGCGAAGGTACACTGTGTTACCTAAGAAAGGAGGTATTGATTGTCTTCACAAAATGATGAGATTTGAACTGGATTCCTACCTCGATTGTCACGGGATGGCGAGTTATGTATTGATTACAGAAATTTAATGATAGCCACCCGAAAGAAAAACCACTTCCCATTGCATTTTTATGGACCAATGCTCGAAAGACTAGCAGGGATAACGATTTTCTAATGTTTCCTCGATCGGCTTATCGGGTTATTTTCAGATCCCATATTGACCCAAAAGATCAAGAAAAGAAAACAACATTTCACATCCCATACGGAACTTATGCCTATCGTCCGCATGCCTTTTGGGCTATGCATAATGCGCATGGCAACATTCCAAAGATGTTGATATATGATGGCAATCGTCCTCGATATGATTGAAAAAAAATGATGGAAAAGTATTTTTGGATGACTTCTATCAGTCTTTGGGGACTCTTTCTATACGTGCCTTTACCATTTAGAAAAGATGGATTAAGCGGTGTGAATGACACCAATTTGTCTTTAAACTAGGATAATAGAGCCTTTTTATGGTAAAGGAAGGGCTTGTTCTCGCGGACATAAAAATTTCTAAGTCGGGTCTTGAGGTTGTTAGAGCTAAAGTCGAAGTATTAGCTAAACTCCCCATCATTCCGACTCTCTGCCAAAGGTGTCCGTTGTTTCCTTGGGCACGCGGTTTTTACGCGATTTCATCTGGAATTCTCAAAAATTGCCCGTCCTATGTTCATTTGCTTGATAACGGAAAACATCCATTTTTATTTTCTGAGAGGTGATATCGATTCCTTTAATACACTCAAAAGAATATTGACTGTGGCTCCATCTTAATTGCTCCCGATTGGGACTTACCATTTGATACTGATGTGCGATGCGAGCGACTTCGCAATTGGGGCAGTCCATCGGGCACATAAAGAAAAAACAAGCCATTTTCAACACTATACACTTGCTAGCAAGACTATGAATCGAGGCTCAAATCTCATACACTTATACGAAAAGGAAATATTACTTGCACAGTAGTGTATGCCTTTGAGAAATTTTGGTCATATCTTGTTATGTCCAAAAGCATAGTGTATACTGACCATTCTGCCATCAAGTATCTCTTTGCCAAAAAGGATGCTAAGGCAAGACTCATGCGGTGGATCTTATTCGCTCAAGAATTTGATATTGAAAATTCGATTGACAAAAAAAAGGAGACTAGAATCCTCGCCAGCCGATCATATGTCCTGCTTGAAATCCGCATCAAGACTCAAACTCGAGAACAAAGAAAATCAATGAAGGCTCTTTTCCTCTCGAAACTCTGGGTTCTATTGCTCTTCAGGATCAAAGTACACCCCTGGTTTGCAGATTTACGAACTTACCATGCGGGGAAATTCTGTTATCAAGGGAAATGACATCCCAAAAAAAAATAAATTTCTTCAAGGATGTCAAGCATTATTCTCTGGGATGATCCTTTCCTGTTTTAGTTTGTGATGATCAGGTGATAAGAGGTTGTGTTTCTGGGCAAGAAGCTTTTCGACATTCTCAAAGACTTGCCACAGTGGTACCTACTGGGGGACACTATGGTGCCAATTACTCAGCAAGAAAAATCTTAGATTCAGGATTCTATGGGCCCACCATCTACAAGGACTTTGCCCATGACTTTGTCACACGTTGTGGACATTTGTCACATAAGGAAAATTACGCCAACGGTGATGACGGTTGCCACAAAAATCTATACAAGTTGGAAATCTTTGACATCTGGGGCATTGATTTTATGGGTCCATTCCCGTCTTCATCGAGGGAACAAGTACATACTCGTGGCTTGTTGACTACTTGTCAATATGGAGTTTTGAAGCAAAAAAGCGCTCCCACCAATGATGCCAGTTGTTTGCAAAATTTTTGAAAAAACTATCTTTTCTCGATTTGGTTGCACCCCGAGCTATCATTAAGTGATCGCGGAATCATTTTTGCAATGACTATTTTCAAGGTATGCTTACATACTAAAGTTACTCATCGTCTCTTCGCCACCGCATATACCCACAAACAAGTGGCAAGTCGAGGTGTCAATCGTGGTTTTTTTTTAAAGCGTATTCTTGAGAGAAACGTGGGAGAATATCGTGGCATCCTGGTCGGCAAACTTGATGATGCTTTATGGGGCCTTCGCTCCAGCTTACAATACACCAATCGGGTGTACTCCATATAATGTTAGTGTTACGGGAAGGCATGCATCTACCGATCGAGTTTGGAGCAATTAAAGCCTACTGGGCCTCAGCATACAAAAATCTTTGATGTTCAAACTGGGGGTCACACAGAAAGTTCAACTGAAATGAACTTAATATGAACTTCGTGATCAAGCCTACGAAATACTCTTTGATCTTATAAAGATGAAAACAAGTGGATTACACGATGCTAAGTTCAAAATACCCGCGTTTTATCGTTGGTGTATTGATCGTGTTCTCCTTTTCATCTCTAGACTGAAGATTTTTCTCTGGCAAATTGATAATCCCGTTGGTCGATACCAGTCACAATGTCCATAGTGTTTCCGTCTATTTTGGCAACGTCGAAGTCTATCTCATAACTCCAGGCCCCTAGGCCCAACTTTAAAGTGAATGGTCATCGTAATATATAAAACACTACTTTGGTGGGGACATACCAACCGAGGTTGTCCCGGGATCTCCATACGTTCCCCATGGACCAATAATTCGTGGGGGACGGGTCAAGCGTCGGGACCCTAAACAAGCGCTTCGTGGGAGGCACCCCATGCTTATCAGTAGTATGTAATAAATAAGTGTTTTTGTGTGAGAAGGCTAGTTTATTTTCCATCACCCGTGTTTTGTCCATGTTTGCTTTGTATTGTATGTCCAGGATTTCCCGGATTTGTGACAGACCTCTCTGTGCTTCTGCAGTATCCACAAGAGTTTCACTCCTCAGCTTTATTTGGGGAATCCAGTATACAAATTCTTATCGACTAACGTTTTATCTTTTGGCACACTTCATAAATCGGCCTTAGATTTACATTGGAACCCCTTTGAAACATCGAGGCACGATGTTTAGTTCTAGTATGGGGGGATCTTCAATTTCGATTTTTGCCCTGCTGTCGTGTTAGCTAGTAAATCTATTTTTACCACCAAATTTTGCAAAAATACAATATATGAAATAAATTTTAAAAATTTTCAAAATAAAATAAGTTGTTTTGTCACATATTTGAAATTTCCTAATGGGTAGATATGAGAATATAATTTTTGACTCGATGGGGTGTGTTGAGCCTTAGCTTGTTCCTCAACTTACTGCTTGTTGGCTTAAGCTTTCACGTAATTCGATTGCCTTTTGAATTTTAATAAGGTGAAGACACGAAATGATAGTGTTAAATTTAATGTTGATAGTGCTGAACAAAAAACTTATATGAGTAACTTGTGGCTTTTTTTCTCCCATTAGCTTCTAATCCGACCTAATTATACGTAACTCAATTCAGTTCAACTAAGTCAATCAATGTTTTTAGAAAAAAGCTTCAAAATTTGTACCCTGTATTCTTTAACAACGAGATTTTTTCTGTTCTTTAGTAATTCGAAGTAAAATGCCAAAGAGCTGACATGAAGTATGAATGCAAATATGCAGGAATATTGAGACATTTTGCCAATGAAGCATACATTTAGGTTTTTTGGGAAACAAGTAAAAGATGGTCGTGATATCCCGACTCCGCTAACCATGGAGGTGGGGGTTCAAACTAAGATTTCTTTAATTCTAAGGAGTTATGTGTGTTGTGAATATCTCACCTGAGCGAGGTCTATGTGAGGGTTCAATCTAAGACACAATCCTTAGCCCTTTTTGGTAGAAGGTGTTGTTGTGATTCTCCCATTTCGCTAGCAACGAATTTGTGGCGTTCTAAACTAAGGGAACATCGGTCGTTGGTTGTGATATCCTACTAGGGAGCGAGGCCTAGGTAGGTGTTCAAACTAAACAACGCATTCCTAGCTTTAAGAACTTATGATTATAATGATGAAGATGTTGCAAAAAGTTCTACAGTTAAAATCTCGTTCTTTAAAATCAAGTTACAAGGTCTTAATAAGTTGTTGCTTTGAGTCATGATTCATCTTGAATCACGACTATGAAAATAAGTTGATCTATGGTTGAGTTGAAATGAGTACACACATTTAAATCATATATTCATGTTGGGAGTTAAAAGTTCACAAGTCATAAGTATGAGTGCTCAGCATGTAGACTTATATTGACAAATGATCTTGTTTAATTGCTTGGTTTGGATCTAGTGGAAAAATCGGGGGTACGATTATTTATCCGTTCAGGGACAATCGTATTAGAATATTCTTGGTCGTTTCTCTTTCTATGTTCCAATGTGATATAATAAAGGAAGTCAAACAGGTAGTCGAGAAAAGAAAAAGAAAATCCAAAAATATTAGGAAGAGTCAGTATACAAATAAAAAAATGGTGAAAACGGGACTTGGTACGAAGCTTTTGTTTCATTTTGTTTCCCTTGACGAACACTTTGCTACTTTTCAAGGTTATTAGTCAAGGGGGATTAAGATTCTTAGTTTTTGGATAAATGCTTAAACTTCTTAGCATTGCGTGAGGACACACATATACCTTTAGTAAGGGGGAATTTTGAGTATGTGCTTAATTACACATACCTTTTACCTTTAATAACGAGGCTTAAATAAACCAAAAAGGACTTAAAATGCCATATATATGCTTGTTTGCTAATTGTTATATTGTGCAGCAGGAACGATAAACTAAGAATAGGACGAAAAACAAAAGCCAAAACGACCAAAAACGGAGTCGGAAATGAAAAGACTGTGGAGAGACAAAAACAATCGAAGCTGAAAAGTCAATAAGTCAAAAAAAAAGTCAACAGAAAAGTCAATTGGTCAAGGTCATGTCAACCCGAAAATCCAAAATATCAAACTATTGAAGAAATATAAGTTTGAGGGCTTCTTAAATTTGCCCATCCCTAAAATCTTATATTTAATGGAAGAAAGAGAAAAGTATAGACAAGGGCTGATTTTGCAATCTTCTCAAAGTAACAAGTAGGGGGCAAAACTGCCAAGTGCCTCCCTTAATTGTATAGAACTAGGACTTGTGAATGCAAATAAGTCTTATAATCTTGGGGGACTTGTTTTACCAAGTCCCCAAATGTTATATAACCACTAAGGGGTCAATGCGTTGCCAACAGAAATGATTATACCATGTGGGGCAATGTTGCCATCTACCCAAACTTGTGCCCTGTCACTCTCTTTTTCATACAACCATTTTTCCCGCTCGTTTCTTTCCCCCCAAAAACAACTCACGGGTTCGCCACCCTCCTTTTACCCTGTAAATCCAATTCCCCCATGGACATTCAATTTCACCCCTCCTACAACACCTTTCCCAGTTTAAAATTTGTGCTCCATGTTGGAATCTCACTAACCCCTAAGCTCATTTTGACATCCAAGATTGACTTTGGGAAGGAATTAAAGGCACGAAAGATTACGAGGCTTGTGAACCTCTCACACAACAAACACATCCCTTTTATGTGAGTTCAAAGAAGCACAACAGCAAGAGGAGGGAAAGAAGACCTAGTTATTTTCATTTTTGCTATAAAAGCCTTGTAAGCCCATTGTGGCCGGGTAGTTAGTTTTTTAAGTAGTTTTCAGTGAGTTTTTAAAGTAGTTTAAAGTATTTTTAAGTTAATTTTCTTTTATGCACTTGTAATTCTCAGTTTTAATGAAAATTTAAGCTATTTTACCTAAATAAGCTCTCAATAAGCTCATTAGAGCTTATTCTTGTTAATAAGCTCTAATTCAGTTTAAAACTTGTTATAAGCTCTTAAATACTGTTTTCATTTGAATTTAGTTCATAAATGTTCAATTGAGTGTGATTTTGGAAGCTTATGAAGAAATAAGCTAATATTAGCTTATTGAGCTTTTAGCTCAGGGAATAGAGGCAAGGGCCACTTAGGTGTATGTTTTTAAGCCACTCACTCAGAAAGAGTGGCCTTGGTTCTGAGACAACAAAAATCCAAGGTTTCATTTCCTAAATTTCATTCTAGCTTAATTTTAACTTTAAACATTTGCTTATTTACTTTCATTTCCTGTCAATTCTTTGCAAACATGTTGTTTAGACTTGTTATTTATCTGTTCTAAGTTTTCATTGAATAAAATTTGTATAATCTTAGTTTATAACTTAAAACTGCCAAGTTAGTGTAATAAGCTAGGTGAGAAAGTGGCTTATTTCTCTTAATAAGCTGTAGTTTTTATTACTTAAGTAGCTTAATTAGTGTAATATTAGTTGAAGTAGATAAAAGGTTTTATAAGTTTTAGTTTTTAAAACAGTTTTTAAGCTCAAATAGCTTGGGACAGTTTACATAAAGGAGTGTTTGGCATAATAAGCCTAAAATACGGAGGAAAAATGTTTTTGCCTTTGGGTAGGGGCCTACAGTCTTACCTTATCACCCCCTAATACTTCACTTAGTCAGTTTAAGCATAATCTTTGAGCTAGTTTAAAGCTGTTTTTAAAAGTTTTTTAGTTGAAAATTTGTTTTTCAAAGGTTTATAAACCTGCTTTGAAACTGTGAGATTTTTATAAACATCACAAGTGCTTATTTGATTAAGCACTTGAGAGTGTGAGTTCAAGGTTCAAAAGTGTGTATTTTGTGTGTTAAAAAAAGGCTGTCACAAGTGCTTTTTCTTTTGACTTTGGTGAGTCAAAACCACCAAGTCTTTGTTGGTCACAGTTTTAAAAACCCAAAAGTCCTTTTTCACTTACAAAATTCAGCAAGTTTAAATGAGTTTTAGAATCTAATAATTGGGTGCATAAAGCCCCTTTTAATCCACACTCAATCTGTTTGATGCTTAATTTTTGGATTAGTGCTTATTTTGAAGCTTTTTTAGAAGCTGTCAAATAAGCCCTTGAGCTCAGCTTTAATCTCCCCTGGTGCAAAGGGGAGATTTTAAGCTCTTATTGCTTGCTCTTTAAGCACACTTAAGTCCAATCCTTTGGCTTATTTTAAGAGTCTATAAGCTCTTAGATGAGCCCTCAAAGTTTCAGACCTTGAAGAGCTTATTTGATGGCTTATTTTTAAGCCCAAACATGCCCTTTGACTGTTTTTGCATGATTTAGGTGTAGGGATTGCTTAATTTACTATTGTGTTATTTTGCTCTATGTAATATGCTCCTTTGTGTTCTAACAGGCTTATTTTGATTAGATAGTTAGTTGTCACAAGCGTCTTATTTTGCACTTTTTCTTGCTTATGGTGTCCAAACTTAAGCCATTTTAGCCTTTTAAGCTTGTTTTAAGCTTTCTGCCATTAAGCCTTTTGTCCCAGCTTATTTCAACCTTAAGCTTAGCCTTTTTAGAGCTTATTTAGAGTAGTTAGATCACCCTTAGCTTAATTTCTCTTTGTTACAGCTTATTTCGACCCTAAGTCCAAAAGGACTTAGCTAATTTTTAGCTTTTAAGCCATTTAAGCTTACTGTCGACCTTTAAGCTGATTTTTCAGCTTATTTAGGGCTTATCTCAAAAAGTTGTAGAAGACAAAGTTGTTAAGCCCCACGAGCTTAACAACTTTGCTTCTTTGAGTTTTCGAAAAAAGAAAAATAAAAAAAAAGAGGAAGACACTTGGCCGGCGTGAGCAAGACTGAACCGGGGACCCAAGCGATACATCCCCCTTTTTACACACACACTCTACCACTGCGCCCTTGGGTCTTTTTCGTTATAGACCTAGGCTGTTTGGTATTTTGTACATTTTGGCCTAATAGCTTAAAATAAAGACTGTATAGCTTATTTTTCGGGCTTATTAATTTAAGCTGTAGTTGTGTTTCTTTTTTTTCGTTAGGGAGCTTTATAAAAGTCTAGTATTTTTTGAAAATTTTTCAGAATTTTTTGAAATAGTTTAATATTTTTTATAATTTAATTTAGTTAAAAGTTTAGTTAATTCATAAAAAATACAAAAATTATCAAAAAAAATATTTTGCTTTTTTTAGAAAATTTTCTTTTATCATCTAGTTTGTAGGAAAAATATAAAATTTTTCCTAGGGTCATTTTTACAAATTTTCATCTTTTAAAGAACGGGTCTGGGTACGGGATTTTGTTTTGACTCGTTTTTGGGTCAAACGAACTCCGTTTTCGGTCTAGTCTTTTTCATTCTTGTTTTTTGAATTTTTTTTTTCCCTAGAGTAGTTTAGAAGCAAAAATTTCTTCGTAGGTTTATTTTTAAAGATTTTAGGTTTTCCCCCTTTTGTTTGGGATTCGGGCTCTCGTTTTCTAGTTTAATTTCGTAATTTCTAGGTTTTCTTTAAACGTTTTAGTTCGTTATTATCTAATTTGACTTTTTCAACTTCCCAAACCAATTCCTTCCTTCAAACTCAAATCTTCGATCGTATCGATTTACCAGTCCAGCCTCGTTGGGGATAAACGACCCGGGAAAGCTCTATACTACTTCTCGGTATCATTGATCTTGTTGATTTTTATACTTATTTATATATTTTGTATTTTATTATATATTATATATATTTACAGTGTGAATATCACCAATCAATATACATACATACATATATATATATACATATATATATATATATATATATATATATATATATATATATATATATACAAAATCCTTATTGTGCTTTTAGGCCCAATAAGCCTAGTTAGATGATCTGTAACGTTTAACGTTCAAAATAAGTGAATGTTTAGTATCTAAATTCATAGAATATCGAATAAGCTATACATAAGCTTATCTAATAAGTTACACCGTGGGCTTTACGCCTTGGTGTGTTGTTTCATATTGCGTCGTGGCTCGTTAAGTAAAATATGACGATTTAAACTTATCCATTTAGTCTGATAAGCAAATCATTTACGCAAAAGAACGCAAGACTTATTAATAAGCTATCATTAAGCTTCCAATAAGCTAAGTCCACACCCAATAAGCTAACCGTGGGCTAATAAGCCACGGTTTGGGCTTCTTGTTGGGACAAATCATTCATTAATCATCTTGGGCCTATTAGTTAAGCCCGATAAGCTAAAAAGATATCAAGTAAGTTCTTGGTTCATCAATAAGCTATCATAATCTCTTAATAAACCAAACCATAGAGCTTATTGATTAAGCTCGTGGTCTTGGGCTTTTAGTGTGGGACGTGGCTAAAAGCCCGTTAAGCATTATTTGGGCTTATTTGTTAAGAGAAATAAGCTTAATGCTTTGTCCTTTCAAAATTAAGCTAAAAATAAGCCAACATATATAGGTCGAATCAAAATAAGCCAAACAAACACTTTTCATTTCTTTCCTTTTTGGGTTGAATATATACATAAGTCCAAATAAGCTTTCCAAAAGCTTATTAAATAAGCCGAACATAAAATAAGCCATAAGTCACAATTTTTATTACATAAAAATAACCACAATCACGAAACTATGTTTTCCTTGTCTACCTTTTAATTGTTTTCGAACCAAACCTATAACCTTTTAAGGTTTACGTAGTTTAAAAATCTAAACCCTTAAAATCCGTTTGTATAACTCATATTCATGCATCATTTTCAACACAAAAGTACAAGATTTAAGATGAGATGATTTCTTACAAGAAAAGATTATTAGAAGGATGGTTATGACTAAAACAACCTAAACGTTGTATTAAAAACTACCCTAATACAATAAGGATTGACCTCAAACACAATATATTTAATGGTTTTTGATCGAAGATGGAAAAATCATGAGTTAATGTGTATGTGTGTGTTTCGTCGGACAAGAGAGAAACAAAGGAGAAGAGAAATGTGTTTTCTTGTAAAAGGGGAATGAATGAATGAATGGAATGAGTGGAAGGTATATAAGGACTAAAAGGTGCTTAGGATGTAAGCAAATTTTGAAAATCAAATATGTGTAGGTTGTGTGTGGGTTGTGTGTGGCCGTCGGTTATGGCAAGCAGGGCAAAGGGACCAATTTGATCTCCTATTTTCTAGGGGATCATGGTTGAATGTGAATTAATTTCATGTCTAGCCATGCACACACATATAAGCACATATGCTCCTAAATAAATTACAGAATACGCTTATAACGAAAATAATCAACGACTTCACGTAAATTTCTAAAATTTTAAATATTGGTGCGAAATGTGAAAACGTGATGATAGTCAAAAGACTACGATATTTGCAATACGGATAACTTCCAGATTCGATTCTCATATAATAACGGGATAACTTCCCGGTTAAACATAAAAATTACACGGAACTTATAAAGGTTTAAAATGCTAAACGGAAAGCGGTTAAAATATTAGTCGGGAAATTACAAGGCGTCACATCCTTTCCCCGTTAGAAGAGCTTTGTCCGCAAAGCTTAAGACGCAACCTCTGCCACGGGTGCAGAGTTCGAGAAAAGGTAAGGGTACTTCTTTTGCATTTAGTCTTCACGTTCCTAGGTGAACTCAGGACCTCTCTTGGAGTTCCAACGCACTTTAACAATTGGAATACGGCTCTGCTTCGGACACTTGACCTCATGGTCCATGATCTCGACAGGTTCTTCGATGAAATGGAGTTTGTCATCGATTTGGATTTCATCTAATGGTATAGCAAGAGTTTCTTCGGATAGGCACTTCTTCAGGTTTGAAACATGTAACATACTATGAACTCTGCTCAACTACACCGGGAGTTCAAGTCGATAAGCAGCAGTTCCTACTTTGGAGAGAATCTTGAAAGGTCCAATATAGCAAGGGTTCAGCTTTTCCCATTTGCCAAAACGTATCACTCCTTTCTATGGTGACAGTTTTAGCATGACTTTATCTCCCACTTGAGACTCAAGTGGTTTTTGTTTTACGTCAGCATAACTCTTTTGACGATCACAGGTAGCTTGAATATGGCTCTTGATTTGAATGATCTTCTCAGTTGTCTTATGGATGATCTCTGGGCCAGTGAGCTTATTAGTCTCCAACTTTAGCCCAATAGATGGGTGATTAACATTTACGCTTATACAACGCCTCAAATGGTGCAGCCTTAATGCTCGTATGGTAACTGTTGTTATATGAAAATTCAACCAATGACAAATGCTTATCTTAACCTTTTTTGAAATCAAGCGCACATGCACGTGATATCATCAAATAACGTCTCATTTTATCATCATTTATCCTATGCATTTTACCCTGTTTTATATAATTATTGCAAGATATTGTTACTTAATTGCTTAAAGTTTTGATTGTAGTAATTATGGAGTAACTTGTGAAGACGAAGCTAAAAGGCACAATTCTTGAGCTAAAACGAAGACATTTGAAGAAAATTGTTATCTGCTACCATACGCCGTATCCAGCAAAGAAGATACGGCGTATCAATGCCAGCTCATCACAAGAATACACGTAATGATCAATTCCCGATCTGGCGTATCACTACTCACCTATACGCCGTATGTACAGCTGGTCATCAGTTAAAGTTATGCAGTTAATGTGATTGATGGTAATTAATCTCGATTGATTTAATCTTATCGTGAACTCCAAGGAAATTAACCATGTACGCCGTATGCACCTTACTCGATACGGCGTATCGAGGCATTTTTCAGACACTATAAATACGAGGCTCAAAAACGAGTTTCAGTGTGCAACAATTACATTCTCAATACCATACTCTCTGAAGTTGAATTTTCCAAGATATTAAAAGCAGCCAAGGTCAAGCACAAACCATAATTCCCTAGAAGACATCGTGTAATTATTACTTTCTTAATCATTCGATTTCTAATTATTTGATCATGCTTGTAACATTACAATGATTGTGGCCTAATACCCTCGGGTATTAGCCATGTTAATGAAGATTATAATATTTGGTTTGTTTTAATCCGGCTTGCTTAATTTATCTTTGTTGTTTAATTATGTTTATCGCCTTATACTTGTTTATGTGCTTGTATATGCGACCTATCATTCAACTGGGTCTAGTGAGACTTAACCAGTAACCTAGATATCGGGATAGCTCTCCAAGTTGTGTTTTGTATGCCCGAACCAATAGGATCACAAATGACACCCTATCCTTACCCTTTGATTATGAGCTTAGTTGGACCGGCAGGTGACCCGATAATTGTTTAACCATTATTGTTCTTAATTAATTGGTAATTAATTTGGGTGGTGGACTACCGGTATATAAGACAACATCAAGCAATAAGTGCGTAAAGTCTCGATGGGCTAGGGTATTAACAGGATCACCACTGCTTTAATTCCCTATGATAGATTATAATTAGACTAATGGATGCTTTATGCGGATGTGTTAATCGTGATAGGATTGTTCGTATCTAGGTCTTAGGATGAAGAACCGCCTAAGTCTTAAGAATGATATGTCGCCTCAAAATAAGTAGCCATTGCACTAAACAAACAAATCAACATTTAATCTGATTTAACATGGTTAATACAATTTTCTATTATTTGGCTTGTAGCGCTTCTTTATCTTGTGATTATTTGCTTTAGTGTTTATTGTGTTTAGAATTAATTATTGTCACCACCAAACCTATGTGATTGATCGTTTCTTAACTATATATATTATAATAAAATAAAATATATATAAGTAAAAAAAACAACAAATCAATAAAACCAGGAGCAGTATAGAATTTTCCTGGGTCGTTAATTCCCAACGAGGCTGTGCTGGAAAATCGATACAGTCGGAAGATCGGAGTTTGAAAGAGAGAAATGATTTGAGAGTGTGTAAAGTTAAATTAAACAATAACAAGCAAAAACGATTAAGACAAATTTAAAAATTATGAAATTAAGCTAGAAAACGAGAGCACGAATCCCGAACAAAAGGTCAAAAACCTAAAATCTTCAAAAGTAACCCTACAAAGAAATTTTCACTTCTAAACTACTCTAGGGGATTAATAATGAAGAATGAAATTTTCACTTCTAAATTTTCACTTCTAAATTAGCCCAAAGGCATGCGAAGATAGGCAAATGTTCCGTATGGGCATGTAAAGGTTGTCTTTTCTTGGTCCTTCGGGTCTATGGGAATCTGGAAATAACCCGAAAAGCCATCGAGGAAACAATAGAATTGGTTTCCCGCTAGTCTTTCAAGCATTTGGTCCATGAAGGGAAGTGGGAAGTGGTCCTTTCAGGTAGCCTCATTCAACTTTCTGTAGTCGATGCATACTCTCCACCCTGTGACCAATCGAGTTGGTATAAGATCATTTTCATCATTTTTGACGATGGTCATGCCACCCTTTTTTGGTACACAGTGCACCGGGCTTACCCATGGACTGTCAGAGATCGGATAAATTAATCCTACGTCAAGAAGTTTTTCAACCTCTTTTTTGATGATGTCATGGATTTTGGGATTTACCCGCCTTTGATGCTGAACTGTTGGTTTGTAGTCCTCTTCCATGAGAATTTTGTGAGTACAAAACTCTGGGTCAATACCTTTAATATCGGAGAGTTTCCAAGCGATGGCTCGCTTGTGGGACTTTAGAACCTCGATCAGAGCGGCCTTTTCCTCATTCTTTAAATCTTTTGCAATTATGACGGGCAACTTGTTGTTACCTTCCAAAAATGCATATTCTAAATGAGGTGGCAAGTCTTGAGTTTAACCTCAGGGGGCTCATTAACTGAAGATTTTTCATTGTTTGCTTCATAAATTTTAAGATCTTTTGGAATTTCTGAAAATAATTTCCTTGATTGGGAGGGGGTGGTGATGGATCACTATTAAGAATTGCTTCAAGGAGAATAATGTCCCCTTCCGGGTCATAATATGTTGGATCAACTTCCGGTGAAGTTGGATCATCCTCTACAGCAAGAAAAGAGTCGGCTTCCTCAAAAAGGAGAAAATCACTGTCCCCGAATGGAGTTAAAGTCGGAGAAGAAGTAGAAACGATTAGATCATAGTAAGGAGTAGGATTACCACTCGAGATCACATTAGAGAACCCAAGAACTTCTTGAGAGTATTCTTTATAAGCCATATCAATGACATCAATTCGGTTTGCCGTCATATGATTGTAATTAGCCGTGTATCTCAAAGTTTGGTCCAGATTAAATGTGATGGCCTCTCTGCCAATACGAAGGGTTATTTCACCTTCGTATATATCTATCAATGCACGACTGGTCTTTAAGAAACTCCTCCCGAGAATTAAAGGTACTCGGGGGGTCTGGCTCAAAATCTACGACCACAAAATCTGTTGGAAATTAGAACTTTCCCATCGTTACATAGACGTCTTCAGCGATATCGATCGGTTCAGAGATCGAACGGTCCGCTAGCTCTAGTGTCATGCAAGTCGAGGTTAGTTCGGGAAGAGAGAGATTTTTCCATACGAAATATGGCATAAGATTAATTCTCGCGCCGAGATCGGCCAAGGCGTTGCATGTATTAATTCTGAAAAATTCACATGGAATAAGAAATCGGCCAGGGTCTCTATGTTTTTTCGGTAACTTGTTGAGGATGACCGCCGAGCAATTCTCGTTCAATGGAGTTCTAGCCATTTCACTCAACTTTTCTTTGTTTCCGATTAAAGCTTTTAGAGTCGAGGCGAATTTTGGCATAAGCATCAAGGCATCCGTAAAGATAATTTCAAAACTCAAATCTCTAAAGATTTCATAGAATTTCTCAATTTGGTTGTTAGCTTTTTCATGGCGCCTTTCATCATTTCTTCTTGAAGGAAATGGAATTGATGTTTTTTGGTTAGGCATTGAAGCACTAACTGGAGCAATTACGGGCTTAGAGATTGATTCATGATGGACAACAGGGACAACCAGAGGTTGGACGTCTTTGGTGCTTCCGTTATTAGTAGGATGCATCGTGTCCTTTGTGACCTCGGTCTCACGTTCCACTACTTTAGAAAAAGTAGTAGGAATCGTGGGTCCTTTATAAGCAACCCCACTTCGGGTGGTAATACCTTTCAAGTCCTCCTTCGAGTTAGTAATGGTGTTACTAAGAGAGTTCCATACCCGAAGATGAAGCGGTATTGGTATTCACGAATTTGGAGAGCATGTCTGTTAAATTGGCCATTTGATTTTGTAAACCTTGGCCCTGATTTTGCATATTTCTCAATACAACATCATTAGCCTTGACATAATTCTCAAAATCGGTCTTTGAAACACCTTGCACTTGTTGAGCAGGAGCTTGATAAGGTTGAGCTTGGTAAACTGGTGGTTGACTAGTCGGAGGTTGATACACTTGTCCTTGGTAGAAGTTATTTCCATGGTTTTGATTGAAATTGGTTCCTCGATTTTGGCTAGGAAGTGTCCCTAAACCTGAAGTAGAAGTGTCCCTAAACTTTGGATTTGCTCTCGATGATTCTTAGGCAATCTCGGGGCATTTTATCCAAAAAGTTACCACCCGCGGCGGAATTCAATAAATCTTGATCATTAGACTTCAAAGCATTATAGAAAGTATCGAGTTGATGTAACTCTGAAAATCCATGATGTGGGCATGCCCGAAGAAGATCATTGAATCGGTCCCATGCCTCGTAAAAAGTTTCATCAAATCGTTGTTGAAATCTCGTGATTTCATTTCGAAGATTTGTTGTTTTGGAAGGAGGAAAGAATTTGTTGATGAATTTAAAAACAAGATCATCCCATGTGAGAATCTATCGAGGGGGTTCTTTTTCAAGCCAAATCCGGGCGGGCCCCTCGAGGGAAAATGGGAAATGCATAAGCTTTACCGACGTACTCGGGACGTTCGGGAACTTCATCGTAGAAGTGATCTTGTTGAAATAACGGATGTGAGCATGAGGGTCTTCTTTTTCATGTCTAAAGAATTGTTTTTTTGAACGAGGGTAAGCCAACCGTGCTTAAGCTCAAAGTTGTCCGCGGTGATTTCGGGCACAATGATGGCATCCTCGTAACCCACGGTGGGTGCTTCGAGCAATTGAGCCATAGTACGATTATCTTCCATCGTAACTACGGGAGGAGCTTGATTTTAAATTGGTTCCACAAGATTGAATGGTTCAACAAAAGTCAGGTTGACTTGTTGTTGTTGACGGTTAGAATTACGAGATTGAGAACGATTGCGCATGCACTAAAATATAAAAAGAAAATTTATACTAATTTTTTTGGTTTTTTACTTTTTTTTTTTTGGTTTTTTCACAATGTATTCACAATATATTTTAATAACGGACAATGAGAAAAGACACTTAAACCTAATAATCAACTCGCTTCTCGGTAACTCTCAAAAAGAAAAACGCACAAAGGAGTTTGTTTAACTTTAAAAGGTGAGCCATACCTCACGATAGACATAAAATGTAAGTTTTTGATTTTTGGTTCAGGAACTTATTAATGGATAATACTTCAATTGAAAGTATTATATGTTGGTGTTCTTTTACCAACTTGGTAAAAAAAATATTTCTTTTTATGGATAATGTTTTTATATTTTTGGTTTTTTTTAATAATAAAATAAACAAAATAACTTCACACGGAAGGATCTAAAAACAAAAATTTTCAAACGGCTTCAACAATCGAATACACCCTCCCCGGCAGCGGCGCCAAAAATTGATTAATTTTAGATCCAACCCTTAATATATAATAAATATATATAAAATATACATATAAATATATAAATAAAAGGATAAGAATAAAAAAATCATAATTATAGTAATCCGGGAGTATGATTCCCGAGTCGTTTCCCCAACGAGGAATGCAATTGAAAGCCGAGAGTCGGTTTGATAATCGATGCTTGAATGGAACAAGATTATGATTGGATTTCTAAAGCTACGGGAAAATTAAGGCAATTTAAACTAAAAACAATTAAAGCAACACAAATCTAAACTAAATACGAAAACAGGAAATCCTAAAAACGCGACTAATTACCAACTAAGGCAAAATAAAAACCTACAAAATATTTTAATGCATGTAAACCTCAAAAATGACAAAAGAAAATTTTCTAAAAGAGATTTATATTTTTTTTTGGCTTTTTAATTTTTTTTTATGAATTAAGAACTAATTTAATTTATTTAGAATCCTAGTAAATAACAAATTAATACCTAAAAATTCTAAAACATGATATTCTACCTTAGAAAAGTCTAAAATATGATAAAAACTCAAAAAACTATTTTAACTACTTTTTATAATAAAAATCTATTTTCTAAAATTAATTTAAAAAGCTAAAAATCAAAATTAAAATCTAAAAGTGGTAAAAATGATTTTAATGCTTGTAAACCTAAAAATATTTATTCAGATCTAATGTAAAATAAGCTGCGAAAAACAGCTTCTCAAATAGCAGTGAAATGATAAGCTAAAACCGCTTATAAACTAAAAAGCCCTAAAACGTGTATAAAAAGATAGATCTTTGCAATTCATAAACTGAAAAGTCCCAAGGGCGGTTGGTAGTGCGTGTGGTGGTAAAAAACGTTTGGTCGAATAGGGTGAGGTCTCGGGTTCGAGTCCTGCTCACCCTTGACTTCCCCATACAAATGTTTTTTAAACTCCATTTTTTTACAACTTTTTAGAGGGATTAAAAATAAGCACTTTTTACAAAAACACCTTTTTTATAAAGCACAAATAAGCACGAAATAGCTAAGAAAGATGACAGATTGGCTTATATGATTAAAGGGCTAAACTGTTAACCTTTAATCTAAACTTAAATAAGCTAATGAAGGCAATAATGCTGAGAACACTAAAGGTACATTAATAAGTGATGAGCAAACATCAAAATAAGCATAGAGTTTAAGCTAAATCGCTCTGCATTAAAAGGACAGAAATCTTAAAAACTATAACACTTAAATTTTTAAGCTTAACTGCAATAAGTGCTCAATATAAGCCCTGACTTAAAAGAAATAAAGCTTAAATTGGACTAAACCTAACCTAATAAGCTGAACTACACCTAAATAAGCAGAAGCAATAAGCAGATAAGCTTAAATAAGCTAAAAAGCAATTTGGCAAAAAAACTAGTAACAAACAACCTAAAGGGGCACCTTTGGGCTTAAAAATAAGCAACAAAATGGATCCTTATGGGTTAAGGGCTTATATGCCCTTAAAGCTTGAACAATAAGCTTTAATAATCAGTAAACGCATTAAGAGTGTGAAACAAGAGATAGCCAAGAAAAGTGCTTATGAAAAAGCGCAAACTCAGACTTCAACACTTAAACATAATTTGAGTTTAAAAATAGCAAACAACATATCCTTATGGGCTTTTTAAAACCTCAAACAGATGAGCTCTTACCTCAAAGAACAAATAACAAGAATCAAAAGAGAGTTTGAAAGTAAGGATAAGCCACAATAATCAAATGAAAAAGTTGTGTTTCTTCTTTTTAGGACACTTAGCAATAATTTGACAGTTTTTAGCAAAACACAAAACAAACTTGCAGGCCTAAGGTTTTTTTATGCTAACTTGTTTTAACACTTGCATAAACACATAAACATCAAACTTTTCATAAGATTAAAAAGCATGATCAAATAAGCAGAGATAATAAGCTATAAACTCACAGATTCAAACAACACTTTCTTAAAACCTTAATTTTGAGTTTTAACACTTAAAAACTTTTAACAACTGAATTTTATGATGATTTCAAGTTAAACTAAGGTGACCCAAAAGACTTAACTCATTTTGACCCGTTTTGACCTTCAAAATCAGTTAAACCAAACACCCCTTTAAAAACTAATTTTAACTTTTTAACTTGATTCAAACTGTTTTAAGCTAAAACTTTTAAAAACCAGATGTTAACTAAGACTACTAAGCAATATTAAGCATATATCAACAACACATAAGCACTTAAATAAGCTGAAACATGATATGCTATATTTAAGCTAATTTAAGACATATTTAAAGAAAACTTAAACTAATGATTTTAAAACTACAACCTAAGTTAAATAAGCCTCAAACATCATTAATGAGCATAGATAAGCAGATAAGAACAGGTAATAAGCAACAATAAGCAGTAAAACAGTAAATAAGCTTAAAAGGTGAAAATGAAAACTTACAAACACCCTACAAGCTCTAGCTCTAGCTTGTCAAAAGACAAGCTAGTGAGGTCTATAAGCTCTTCTCAAGCTAGCTTATCATCCAAAGAAGCTGAGATGTTTTAAGGGGTGGATCTTTTTAGTATTTTTAGATTTTTATGATTAAAACAGGAAATAAAAGAGATTAAAACAGTAAACTAAGACTTGATTAAAGAAACAAAAAGCTTAGTGAAGCTTTTAGGTAAGATCTATAAGCTGTTTCATAGCTTTTCAAAGCTTAACATGTTATAATAAATGATCAAACACAGAAACTTAAAACACAAACCTTAAATTTTTCATTAAAAACTTAAACTTTTACAAGGAATTAAAATACAAAATACTTTTAAAACTTAAATAAAAATTACATTTCAAAAGAGACTAAAAAACTTAGAAAAACTACCACTTTACTACAAGGGTTAAGCCCTCTATTTATAGGCCGGATAGAAGGACCTAGACCCTTGGCTTGGTTTTCTTGTGTGAGAGGAAAAGTAGCTTCAATCTTGGCCTTCTATTCTCACTTGTGCTTCCATCACAACCCTTGATTGTGTCCACATAATCATTCCCCAATGATTTCATTGGATCACCAACGTGTCAGGTGCCAAAAACGTCATCCGTTGCATCATTTAAGCTTCTAGAATATGGGTTAAGTGGGTTTAACCTCGAGGTAAGTGTAATAGTAAAAATGGAGGTGGGGCAGGAAATTTGGGATGATGTATAGTGTTTTGATTACAAGGGATGAGTTTGGGGTTACGCCAATTTTACCCCTTGAAGGTTTATAAGTGTATTGCAATCATAGTCCTTAATGTGTGCAATTTTGGTCCTTGAGGTTTATAAATGGGTTGCACCGTTAGTCCTTAAAGGACTAACGGGGTAAAGTTTGAGGGGTTGTGTTAAATGGGAGTGTTATAGAGGGGTGATGTTGGGCTTGGTGTTTGGGCCGGTTATAAAAATAAGTGGACTTGGGCCTTTATTAAGTTTTAAGGGTTTAGGTTTTTAGTGTATAAGTGGGCTGACTCGGGCCCACTAGGCGGGTATGGGTGGGCCCACTTTTGGTAGTTTAGGTTTTCGGGTTCGGTTTTTGATGCTCTTTCCAAATCCACTTCCCGGGGTTGACTTTGTTGACTTTGACTTTTTGACTTGGCTTTGATTTTGACTTCTCTTTACGCTCTTTCCGTTCTTGTACTCGGTTTTGTCGTTTTGGCTTCAATTTTGTCCTTTTATTGGATATCCATTTCCTACATAATACAAATGCAAAACATACAAATACAATGTATTTTTGGTACGTTTTTAGTCATTTAAGTCTGGTTTTAGTGGTCAAAGGTATGTGTAATTAAACGCATACCAATGCCGATTGGCAAAATTACCTTAAGTATATCAACATTGATCTTAAGTTTGTTGAAGAGCAACGATTAAACTTACTTTCTAAGTATAACAAAATGGTTTTTAAATTAAACAAGTGTAGAGATGAATTGCTAATTTTAAAACAAGCTAAGGTTGATGCTGTCACTTTTCAAATTCAAAACACTGAACTTACAAAGTTAAATCATGCTCTTCAAGAACAACTCAAAGAAGAGAAAATGATCAATAAAAAATGGCTAACTAGCTCAAAGAAAGTTAGTCAATGTATCAGTGAGCAAATCCCTCATCAAAAGAAGAAAGTTCTTAGAGGTGAACTACTTACTGAGTCATCATCCAAAATGAATGAAAAAAAAATATTTTCATTCCTGCTTCCATGGGGTATGACCAAGAAATGGTCCTAAAAACCAAAGACTAGGTTGAGAAACTCAACCCTGACAGCAAACTACCAAACTTTAATACTGGAAGAATTTTAGTCCCTGAATGTCAAGCTGTAAATAAGTCCCTAAAACCCATTGAAATATCAAATACCCTTGAATCACCCAAAGATTCTGAAGCTGAATTTCTTACTCCTCTACCTCCCTTGAAAACTCTTTAGGAAGCTTCACCAAGCTCAGAGGTAATGCCATTAACCTTTCAACCCTACTCTCCAAGAGAGAGACCAGGCTTAGGCATCGTGAAACATACAAAGCCTAAAACACAAGAATCTTCTGACAAGAATGTTTCAGAAACTGTCACTGTTAATGAAACTGAGCCTATCACACCTTCAGTTCCTACTAAAGTTAAAAACACTGAACAAGAATCAAAGTTAAATGAATTAACCAAACTTGTTCAGATGTTAATTGATGAAAAGGTTAATTCTACCCAGAAGATTCGGGAATCAAATTCTATAAGTCATCAGACTGAGTCATCTAAGTCAGTTGACACATAAAAAATAAGTCAAGATTCTAAAACCAAAGTTCAGAATGCTGGCTCATCAAAGTCACTCAGGCCTAAACCTATTCAAAAACCACAACTCAAGTGTGAACTCTGTCACTATACCAATCACTTAACTGATGATTTGCTATAGGATTCTCTACTGCATGATATGCAAAAGAGAGGATCATAGGACCTCAGATCATGAGATGTATTTTGCCTCTCTCAAAAAGTGTGAGAATTATAAGGCTCGGCCTTATCAATATGCATTTCCTTCTAAGCAGATCCTGAAAGTAAAGGCAAAGCCTTTCCCACCATGCACACATTGTGGTTTTAATGATCATAGACCTAGAGATTATAGAAACTACCCTGAGTGTGAAATCTGTGGAAGTTATTATCACTTTACCTCAGGACACAATCGTGTCATTCTCATTAGAGGAGGAGTACTAGCTGAGTCCTCCCAGTCTAGGAGTCTTTAATTAGTGTAAAGTGCAACACATGTGGAAGCACTGTACATTCCACCACTGACCACAATGACTTTGATCACTTCAAAATAGGTGAGAAAATTCAGGCTACAAAGACTAGGGAGCCAACCAAAAAGTGTTCACAAGAAAAACTAACCCAAGTTTATTATTTGTGCAGAGACACATCAGGGAGCCTATTTGGTACTTGGACAGTAGATGCTCAAGGAGTATGACTGGTGTCAAGAGTTATCTACATAAATATGTAGAGCAACTAGGTCCTAAGGTAGTGTTTGGTGATAACTCATCTTGTATTATTGAGGGATATGGTTTAATAAACTGTGGGGGTATAGTTTTCACAAAAGTAGCCTTTGTAAATGGTCTCAAGTACAATCTAATTAGCATCAGTCAACTTTGTGATGCTAAATACATTGTACAATTCGATGATAAGCAAGGAACAATCTTTAATGCTAACAAAGAAATTGTCCTGATAACACCTAGAAGAAATGATGTATATGTCCTTGACATGTCATCATTGACTCCAAATGGAGCCTGCTTCTTTGCCAAAGCCTCAGAGAGTATAAACTGGCTATGGCATAAAAGACTCACATCTTAATTTCAAAAACATTAATAAACTTGAAAAACAAAACAAAGTTCTTGGTCTTCCTTCCCTTGTTTATTCAAAAGATAAACCTTGTTCAGCATGTGAAAAAGGGAAGCACCATAGAGCTTCATTCAAAACTAAACAAAACTTCTCAATCAGGAAGTGTTTGCATCTTCTTCATATGGATTTATTTAGACCAGTAAGTCCAATGTCCATAAATCATAAGAAATATACTCTTGTCATTGTTGATGAGTACTCAAGGTACACATGGGTATATTTTCTCAGCAAGAAGAGTCGAGCACCTGAAATGATTATGTCTTTTATCAGGATGGTAGAAAACCAAAATGATGTAAAAGTCAAACAAATCAGAACTGATAATGGGACTGAGTTTAGAAATCATGAGCTTGAGAGTTTCTATGATGAGAAAGGAATTTCCCAAAATTTCTCTTCTCCCTATACACCTGAACAAAATGGTGTAGTTGAAAGGAAAAATAGAACTCTCATTGAGGCTGCTAGAACTATGTTGAATGGATCAGTACTTTCTAAGCATTTTTGGACTGATGCAGTCAAAATAGCCTGCTACACTCAAAATAGATCAATCATTGTCAAAAGACATGATAAGACTCCCTATGAAATATTCAGGGAAAGAATTCCTGATATCAACTACTTTCATGTGTTTGGATGTCTTGTGTTTATTCATAACCATAAGGATCATCTTGGTAAATTTAATGCTAAAGCCGATGATGGATATTTCTTAGGATATTCCTCAGTCTCAAAGGCTTTCAGAGTCTTTAACACAAGAAGACAACAAATAGAGGAAACTTATCATGTAATATTTGATGAAAGTATAGAAGCCATCAAGTTTACCAATACCTCAGTAGATGAGATAGGAGTTGATGATTCCTCTAGATATCCTCCTGATGAGTTATTTCATGAGGATGACCCATCTAGACAATATCAGGTAGATTCTGATGTCTCATACTACATCATTCCTCATGGACGTTCACTCACTGAACTTACCCAAGAAAATCTCATCCCTAAAGTGATTATTCCAAATGGAACTAATGTACCTCTCACTGAGGACATTGAAGATCCTCCTGATCAAATCAACACTGAAGGGATCCACGAACACAACACTCAGGATGAACAAATCGTCACTCAAACCTCTAAGGTACCATCAGGAAGCAATACTGAAGAACCATCAATTAACAATACTAATATCTCAGTACCTGTAATTGAGTCTTTAGTTCTTAATGGCCCTCAGTCTCACATATCAAATCAAGCCTTTACAAGTTCTCATCCTGCTCCTCAGGATAGATGGTCAAGAGAACAACACATTGCACTTGTAAACATCATTGGAAATCCTAGAGAAGGCATGCTTACAAGAAGTATGGCTGCCAAGCTTACAACTGCCTCAACTAGTGAATGTCTATTTGCTGACTTTCTCTCTGAGATTGAACCTAAAAAGGTATCTAAGGCACTGAAGCATCCATGATGGATAAATGCCATGCAAGAGGAACTAAATCAGTTCTACATAAACAAAGTATGGACTCTTGTTCCACTCCTAAATGGAAAAATACCCATAGGCTCCAAATGGGTGTACATGAACAAGAAAGATGAGCATGGTACAACCACCAAAACCAAAGCAAGACTGGTTTCACAAGGTTATATTCAGGAAGAAGGAATTGATTATGATGAAACCTTTGCACCAGTGGCAAGGATGGAAGCCATCAAGATCTTTCTTGCTTTTGCCACATATATGAACTTCAAAGTTTACCAAATAGATGTCAAAAGTGTCTTCCTGAATGGTAAACTGATAGAAGAAGTTTATGTCAAACAGCCTCCTGGCTTTGAAAGTAGTGAGTTCCCTGACTATGTCCGTAAACTTGACAAAGCCCTTTATGGACTGAAACAAGCACCAAGGGCATGGTATAAGACTCTCTCTACTTTCCTTATTCAAAATAAGTTTACCAAGGGAAGAATAGATAACACATTGTTTATCTATAAATCAAAAGGAGATGTTCTCCTTGTTTAAGTATATGTAGATGACATCATATTTGGCTTAACAAGTTATAAACTTTGTAAATAGTTTGAGAAACTAATGACAAATAAATTTGAAATGAGTATGATGGGAGAACTTACCTACTTTCTTGGACTGCAAATCAAGCAGGATGACAAAGGAATCTCAATTTGTCAAGAACAGTACACTAGGAACCTACTCAAGAAATATGAAATTTCTAATAGTTCCTCAGTGAAAACACCCATGGTTCCTCCAAAGAAATTAGGGATCTTGCTGGAAAACCAGTCAATGAGACCTCATATAGAGGAATGATTAGGTCACTTATGTAGTTAACTGCAACAAGGCCTGATATCCAATTCTCCACAGTCTTATGTGCAAGATATCAGTCTAGCCTAAAAGAATCACATCTAACGGTTGTGAAAAGAATCCTTAGGTACCTAAAAGGTACTCATACCCTTGGTCTATATTATCCAAAATATTTAGGCTTTGATCTCAAAGGATACTCAGACTCAGACTATGCTGGTTGCAATATGGATAGAAAAAGCACCTCAGGTGCCTGTCAAATCCTTGGTGGAAAACTGGTTTGTTGGAGTGCTAAGAAACAGCAGTCAATGGCTATATCCTTAGCTGAGGCTGAATATGTTTCTGTTGCTGAGTGTTGTGCAAGCATTCTATGGATGAAAAGTCAACTCAGTGACTATGATATCCATTACAAAATGGTACCCATCTTTTGTGACAACACCAGTGCCATTGCAATATCCAACAATCCAGTACTTCACTCTATATTGATATAAGATATCATTTCATCAGGGATCATATCTTTAAAAGATACATTGAATTACACTTCATCCCCACTGAAGCTAGCTGATATCTTGACTAAACCCTTAGATGAACCTACTTTAACCAGACTGAAAGCAGAATTAGGCATGTTGAACATCGATTAATCAGTCTCCCTAATCAAACATGGTCAGTATGGTGTATATTCTTATAACACCCCGTGTTTAGGGTCATTTGCGACGTCAATAAATTCACTATGTAGTTTTAGTATTGTACGCATTTGCTTTAAATCGTAATCGTTAAGTTAAATCGCGTAAGCTAAAAGTTATCATTCAATGTAAACGGGCATCAAAGAATTAAATGTTTACATCAAGCAAGTGTTAAGTAATTATTTTGAGGATAATTATTAACTTTGTTTATTTTTATTGGTTACATAAAGTGTTTATGTTTCGTGATAAAATACGTTTAGGCATTCCCAGAACCACCAAAATTTTTCTACGCTTCAACAAATACCCACGATTATACCTAATGCTCAAAAATTACAAAAATATATCATACATATACATATAAAACCGGATATGGACTCAAAAATACAAAGACTTATCTTAGAAAACACATCTCTATGTTTTCATGGGATGTTCTCTACATTTAGGAACATTTAGATATTTTATCAAGACTTTCCTAATAGTGAACTTGACCAACACTTCCTTAAGACCCTCACTTATGTCTAAAGACTTACTATGCCACATTTGACTAGCTTATTATACATATACTTGCATTCCTAGCAAAAGATAACATACACTTCTCTCAACACTTAACAAAAATAAAAAATCCTTTCCCTTTTTGCTCCTACATACCCATAGCAACAAACACCCCTTCTAAATAATTCATAGCTTGATTTTCTAAGACCATACAAGCATTCACACATCATTCTAAGATGTTTTGAAGGGTTGGTTAAGCATTTGCAAGGTTTAAGCAAGTTATTGCAAGATTAGGGTTTCTATTGGAATTAGGGTTTTCTAAGCTTGTAAGCTTTGGTTTTATATCTAAACAAGGGTTTAGATATTGTTGTCTACCATATTACATCATCATAAGATTATCTAAAAGCCCTTAACTTTCATTTTTCATGATTTTATGTGTATATGAGTTCTATTTAGCAAAATCACCATTTAGGATACTTTTAAACATGTAAAAAGAGTTTTTACTTGTGATCATCATTTTGTACACTTTTTTATATGCTATGTGATTGGTAATATCATGATATAATGGGATTATAAGTATTGTAACATGTTGGTTAAGTGTAAAAATTTATATGTATAAACTAGTAAGTAAAGTTACATAAGAAAGTTTATGATTTAATAGCCTTGTTAAGAACTTGTTAACTTTGACAAAAGGACAAATGATGTACCTATGGACTATATAACATATATGACATAGTATATTAAGAGTTACAAGGAACTTGTGGTAAATTATGAAGTTAAAAAGTATATAAAAACAAAGTTATACAAATAAACTCAAAAAGATATTTATGGACTGTTTTGGCACGAATTTTTAGGCATGGATTTTATATTTTATAAACATACTACATCTCATGACGATTCCAAAAAGGTAAGAAACTCGAAAAACTTATAATCGAAAAGATACTTAGTTTACAGTTTTACGATAAAACCAGAGTTAACAATAATTTTTATAATAACTTGTTATAAAAATATCCACAAAAAAAAGGTTTTGGTGTATTTTTAATTAAAACACATCATATTTTTAGATTCTAAAATCCAATAAGAAACGTAATTTTTTTTCAATTAAAAACGAAGAGTTATGAAATACGCGAGTTTATATACTACTTAAAATGTATAAAAATACTTTTATATAACATGTTTTATAAAAGTTTCTGTTCATCTCAGGAACAATTGTTTTTGTAAACCTCATAAATAAATAGAACTTTCAATTACAAGATCGTGCTCGAATGAATTACTAAAAACAGAGCTAAAACGAATAAAATACGACGTTTACGATAATTAAAGTTTATAAAAGTAATTTTATAAACTATGAACAGTAAAATTTACTATTCATAACCGAAACATATATTTTGAAAACATCAATAAATTGATAGAACTTTCAATAAACGAAGACGTACTCGAAAGAATCGCTAAAAACGGAGCTATAACGAATAAAATACGACATTTACGGGTTTTACGTTAATTAAAGTTATAAAAATAAGTTTATAACTGTTATGAACAGTAAAAATTGTTGTTCATCAGAGGACTAAAAATATGAAAACGTCAAATTTTGATAACTCGTCTTAATACGAAAGCGTGGACATAAGAAACGCAAGAAACGGACTTGAAACGTGAAAGTTATATCATTTTTACCAAAGGTATATTTATAAACATTTTAACTTTATAAACGCGATTTCACTAAAACGATTAGATGGTGATTAGATATATAGACTTATATATGGTAGTAGTTACCCAATGTGATTAGTACTTATACTACCTATATTGGATTAGGTTGCACTCGTCATTTACCGTGACGCATTTTCTGTGATACACTTGATATATGCTCACTCAAGGTGAGTTCATAGCCCCACGTTTTACATGATTTTGTTTTACAAGTTTTTGGGGTGAGAAACATTCATTGTTTTACAACTGGACACAAGTGGATACTTTTACTTTATGATTACGTGTTGCCTAAGTAGCGATAACCCTAGTTGAGCCCATTATCATGAACTGTCAATTACTGGATTGTGAGCGCGAATGTTATGAATAGATCTATTGGGATTGACATCCCCGGTGATTAGCTATCACTGGGCAAACGAAAGGTATACAGTCGAACATAGATTGTTACAGTTAGAACTTCATCACGGGCAATGTGCCATTTATATGGTATTTATCTAGTATAGCTTCAGTGTCATAGAGCTTAGGACTACGTAATTACATTTATAATGATGTCTGTAATCGTTGCATAATCATAAACACTTGAAATCTTGTGGTCCTACATTATACACTTTATCACACCTATGAATTCACCAACTTTATTGTATAACGTTTTAAATCAATTTCAGGAGTCCCCAAATAAGCACGAGGTGCAAGTGATACATGGTGGTTTATGATTTGGATATCATGCATTAAAGATTTTGTCGCATTACATTTTGTATATCTGTTATGGGCTAGAAATCTTTGTATTTTGAACAAGTGAACAAGTAAAGCTTCGGGCTTATGTAACAAATACTTTGTTAAATCCAATGTATCGATTTTAAACGACTTTTTTTGGTCGTTTTATATATATCTTGTGTTATTGATCATTGAAGTAACACGTCCCGGACCCTTATTCTGCTGCGACCCAATTTGGGGGTGTTACATCCTTCATGATGCCGGCTTCCAAAAGTCTTTCGACTACCTCTCGTATTGCCTTGTTTATTTCTGGTGCTTGGCTCCTTTTCTTCTACCTTACTGGAGGGTATCCTTCTCGGACATTCAGCCGATGCTCTGCTATATGTCACAGAACCCCTGTCATGTTTGTAGGTTTTCAAGCGAATACGTCTAGGTTACGCCTGAGTAATCCGCACAATGCCTTCCTCCTTTCCTCTATTAGAGTGGAGCCTATTGCAATTGTTCGCTCTGGATATTCCAGGTAAATTTCCACTTTGGTTGTGCCTCCGATCCTAAGACCATCGTGCATTCGAGTAGGATAATCTTGTTGCTTCGCAGTGTGAGTATTCCTCATTAGACTGGGAATTTTAACATTCCATGAGCCGTTGACGGGACTGCTTGAATTTTCCTTACTCATGGCCTTCCTATGATCCCATTGTATGGAGATGGTGACCTTACCACCACAAAGTTCATCCATGTAGAAGTTGAATGTTCTGTATCCCCTATTTTCACCGGTAATGATACTTGTCCTATTGGCCATATGATTTCTCTGCTGAAACCGATGAGGGGTGTGGTGGCTGGCACCATTTGATTTTTCACTTCCAGGCGCATCCTATTGAGGCAATGTTTGTATAGTATTTCTGTTAGCCTCAAAATATTGAGTCGAACAAGGAAGCTCGGTCACTCAACGAGGAAGCTTTGATATTTATTTAATATATGTTGTAATAGGCTAGTTACGGGTATTGGGCTCGTAATTTAATCTAATATTGTATGTGTTGCGGGCTTAAGCCTAAGTTATCCCGAGCCCGGCCCAAGACATTAAACCACACGGCCCAACAAAGCCTCTCTATGGCCGGCCCATGTGGTGAAAGTATAAATACCCCTCTCCAAGTGTGGATAGGGTGTTTGTCTCATTTGTATTTTACTCTTGTAATCAACCATCTCACTTTCTCTGTTTATTTCTCTCTCTAACCTCTCTCTACATTTCTTCTTATTTTCTCTTCTTATTTCTTGTTCATAATGGTGAAATGAAAGTGGTTTCGGGTTCATACAATTGGTATCACTCGCCACGGGTAACAAGGACGTTGTGATTTTTGGTGGTTTCTGTTAAAGACAAGAAGACAAGGACGATAGTACATTTTGTTGTCTTGAAACCGATCTATCAATCCTTTGACAACCGATCTATTGTTTACTCAATTAGAACCGATCTATTGTACAAGTTAGTTGGAACCGATCTACTACTTGTGTGTGGAATCCGATCTACTGAAGTCGTTTGAGAACCGATCTATCAAGCTAGTTTGGAAACCGATTTAACAGATTCTAGTGGTAACCGATTTAACAATTCAACATGAACAAAACATACAAGTTTCAAGTCATTTTTGATTTTTCGGTTTCGAGTGACGTTTAATTACGGAGCTTATAACCTATAACGTTGTGATCGTGATTCGTCTTCGATCAACATGGTATATTTGCTTTTCGCCGACGATAACCGTACCATCCCGCAAGTGTAAAAATAACAAACTTCACATTCTAAAATTTCAAAATGAAAGAGATGAAAAAATGGAGAGAATTTGTTTTATTAATTTACAACTTTTGGCATTTGTCACATGCAGTCCCTGAGTTTCAATTGAATTTCACCGTTAGTCCTTTCTTTGTTTGTTAACCCTTATTGTTGAAACAGTTTTTCACCGTTAGTCCTTAATAGTTAAAAATCAGTGTTAGTCCTCCAAATTGAACAGTTATTGCACCGTTAGTCCCTACAACTATAATTAACAACCGTTAAGCATTTAACTTGGATTTCAATTACACTGTTAGTCTTTGTTTGTGTT
>BQNB010053547.1:0-39961 GCA_026074375.1 Tanacetum coccineum
TGCTCTCTAACAATTCTTGGAGGAGTTGTGATAAGTTCACCAGTGAACTCATAGTGGAGAGGATCATTCTTGGGAGAAAAAGTTATCAAAGTATCATGGTCGGATTCATTCTTAAATTGTTGTGGTTCATGATCGAAAAACACTTCGGAAGAGAGATTATGGGTGGTATCATCACTAAGCAAACTCTCAAGATAAAATACGTCTCCTTCCGAGTCATAATATCCTTCCTCAATACACGTAGAAACTTTGATAGCTAGAAAAGCATCGATATCATCATTATCGCCTCCTGGATCGAAACACTCAGCCTCATCAATTGGAGCATCATACAAAATCTTCTTCCAGTCATTCGTTTTACATTCCAAATGAAATAAGTCATCATTCTCTTCGAGAGGTTGTTCATCGATGAATCCCTCGAGAATGGAAGCAATGCTTTTCATAGGAGTAGACGGATCATGGTGAAGTAGAAATTCAATGTCGTCTCCTGGAGCGAGACACTCATCTTCATTAGAATCAGAGAGAAGTGTAACTAGGAAAGTCGACTCATCAAGGTTGGAATCATAAGAATCCTTGCACTTGATGTCTTCAAACACCTCATCAAAAAGAGGGTTTATGTCACTAGAGACATATTCGTCGTTAAATTCGAAAAGAGGGTTAGAAAAAGTCACGGAATCATCACTTGAAAGTAAAACGTTCTCACTATCACTCCCGGATGTATCCTCGGATTCTCTTGGGATTGGGACAATTTCCTCAACACGAAAAGTGCTAAGGTGTTCGTCCCCCATTATGAGAGAATTCTCGGGCTCAATAGTTGGTAAGGTGGATGTGATTGCAAAAACCGAAGAAACTTGAGACGTTTTATGAAAAATGCTCTCCTTCTGAATAACTTTAAAATTCTTCAAACAAGGTGTAATACGAGTTTGACGTTTAGATGTCGGCTCTGTGAGATTCTTTACTTCCTGCTTTTCCTTTTCATTGTCGACATCTTCTGGTGGAGTTAAGCAAACTAAAGCAGGTTCGTCGGTAAACCTTTTAAAACTATCCTTGCATGTGTCATAAACCATCTTAATTGACTCGTTTACATGCTTTTGATGATGTTTTGACATGCCATCGATATGAAAAATTATTTGTTCATTTTCGTCCCTTAAAATAAGCTCTCCTTCATACACATCAATTAAAGCTCGACCGGTCCTCAAAAAGGATCTCCCAAGTATGAGAGGTACTCGAGGATCGGCTTCAAAATCTACAACAACAAAGTCGGTAGGAAAGTGAAACTTTCCCACTTTGACAAAAATGTCTTCGGCGACTCCTTTAGGACGAGTAATCGATCGATCCGCTAACTCTAAAGTCATCCGAGTTGGTGTAAGTTCGGGTAAGGATAGCTTTTTCCAAATGGAAAGTGTCATAAGAAACTTGCCGGGATCTCCAAGCTTTTCGGGAAGCTTTTTGAGGAGCATCACCGAGCAATTCTCGTTCAACGGTATCTTAGCTAACTCAAGTAATTTGTCCTTATTCATAAGCAAACTCTTAATCGTAGGAGCAAATCTTGGCATCAAAAGTAAAGCATCCGCGAAACTAATGTCGAAGCGCAAATCTTGAAAGATTTGGAAGATCTTCTCCATTTGATTCGAAGCTTTTGGTCACGGACTTTGATCATTAACCGACGTTAGGATATGGAATATTCGCTTAGGTAAAAGTCCTTCGGAACATCGAGTGCTCGGAATCGGAATGGGATTAACCGGAGATGGGATTTGAGTGGTACTTCCTTAGAAATTTGATTGCTCTTTAATCCTTTCTCCGCGGTTCCATTCTACATACCTTTTTTAGGAAGAAGGATTAATAGGAATCGAGGGTCCCTCGTAAGCAACACCACCTTCGAGTAGTGATCGCTTTCATCTCACCCTTCGGTTTGGAATAGTATTACTCAGAAGAGTACCGAAGTTGAGGCTTAGGTTTTTGAAACAATCCACTTAACAGATTTTGCAATATATTATTTGAAAAGTAAGTCTGTTTGATTCATCATGACGGCTTGTTGAATTTTATCGTGTTGTGAATTCATTCTTAAGGGCTCTTCAACGTGTTGAATTGAGTTTTTTGCATGTTTCTCATCATTTGTCGTTATTCTCTTGTAACTTGAAAAATCATTTGAAAACTCTTGTTGAACATGATTATTAGGCACTTGAAACGGTTGGTTTTGAAATCCTTGATTTTGAAAATTCGGAGCATGATTATTTTGAGTTTGAAAACCTTGATTTCCATGAAAATTATTTCCCCGATTAAAATTATTCCCTTGACCTTGATTATTATTAAACCTATTTTGACCATTGTTTTGCACTGGAGCAAAACCTGGTGGTGCCATTTGATTACTAACACCGGGGGGGTTTGGAGTAAACTTGATTGTAATAACCCGTACCAAGCACAAACACTACTTGATTGTTATCGGTATTCGGACAATTATACCAAGAATGGGGCCCACTACAAGTAACACATATTTCCTCAACATCTTTAACCGGATCGGGAGTGACAACTTTTTTAGAAACAATCTCAACAAAGGTCAAAATTTAATCCGCAAGCTTATCAATTCTCTCATCCGTTTTACTAACACTTTCCCTAAAAGTCGTATTAATCCTAGAAACATTCGATTTATTACGTGAATAACAAACTTTTGATTTATTCTCAATTATGTTCAAAGCATCTCTAGTAGTCTTACTCAAAAGATTTCCACTCGCCGCGGCATTTAAGGAGTCTTGATCGTTCTCGTTTAAACCGTTATAAAAGGTATCAACTTGAGTTAACTCCGTAAATCGGTGGTGAGGACAAGTTCTAAGCATTTCATTAAATCATTCCTATGCCTCACTAAAAGTTACCTCGAATTTTTGTGTAAAACGAGAAATTTCATTCTTTAAGTGAGTGGTTTTCGAAGGAGGGAAAAATTGATTTACAAATTTGATTACGAGATCCTCCCAAGTCAAGATAGAATTTGGTGGTTCTTTCTCGTACCACAATCTAGCGTTCCCCTCGAGCGAATATGGAAACATCATAAGCTTAATAAGTGATAACTGGATATCAATTTTGGTCCTGTAAATGAATTGACGACTTAATCAGAAAGATAGTAACTATCTGATTCACTCTTACCGTGTTGTCTGCTTTAAGACGTTCCGGTAATGAGAACTAGCAAGCATGGTGAATCTAATACATCTGTGTTAGAAGATCCTATGCTTTGAGCTGGAAACCCTGTCAAGGAGATTCTTTGAATCTACCTGATCACAGGTATAGTATTTATACTATAAAACGGGAAATCGGAGGTTAATGCAACCGAAGTCAAGATGAATGACAAAGCCATATTCATCTTTTATTGCTAACTGTCTTATTTCAGGTATAAACGACGGTGTTGCAGCCTCATTCCAGCGAAGTCGGATTCATAAACCACATGCTCATTCTCAAGCTTTCAAAGTCAATCGTTCAACATCAAGATAGTTGATTCTAAACTTCCCCATCATCAAAGAGCCTCAAAGTCAATTAAAGAATCGTATTTTGGGAAGATTGTTAGACTTATAATCATATATGTCAAACAAGAATGTAACAAGTATGAACATGTTGGTCAAGAGCACAAGTTGATCAAGAAAGTCAAATCAAGATGATTCAAGTCAAGGAGATGATGCAAGATAATGATCTCAAGAATTCAAAGTCAAAAGATAAAGGCTCAAAATCAAGATCACAAAGCATGGATGAACAAAGCCATTACAAACAAGACAAGACCATAACAAGGCAAAGCATAAACGTCAAACGTCATATCTTCAATGCCATCGGTGGTACAGAGGAGTTTGAAGAAAAGGGAGTCTCATACATTGGGGGAGCTTTGGTAGCTTAATTATATTAAGTTCAAACAGCAGTTTATCGGTCTTAGAAAGTCAAACTAGGTCTTGTATTGTAATAGGCTAGTCGGGTTCAACGGGCTTGGATTGTAATCTAATATTGTCCGTGTTTCGGGCTCAAAGCCCAAGTTAAACCAAGCCCGGCCCGTTAGAAAGCCCAAGTGCCAAGCTTAAGGCAAAAGGGTATAAATATCCCTTCACCACACTTGGTGAAGGGTGTTGGTTACAATTTTCATTCACTTATCTAAAACTACGAGAAAATTAAGGCAAAAACTTAAAAACAATGAAGGTAAGACAAATTTTAGCTAAAAACGCAAAACGAAAATCCTAAACGGGATCTAAAAACCCTAAATTATTAAATTTAAATCCTAAAATGATCTTTTTGGTTTTTATAAGTCTTAATTGACTAAAAATCTAGAACAAATAAAATTAGACCAAAAATGGAAAAGATTTAAGCTTAAAATCATTAAAAACATGAACGGGGATTCAATCCCGTTCTTTAAAAATCTAAATTTTGCAATTTTGACCCTACGAAAGCAAATCTAATTTTCCTAGATTCTAAATGTTAAAAGAAAATTTTCTAAAAAAGAATTATATTTTTTTGACTTTTTTATAATTTTTTATGAATTAAAAACGATTTAAATGAAATTAAATGTTTAAAAATACTAAATTATTTAATAAAAATCTGAAAAAATTAGCAAAAGTAGCTTGAACAATGTAGAATCTAATAAAAATAAGTTGGGAAAAACAGCTAATCAAATAAGCTAAAAACTGCTAATAAGCTAAAAGGCCTAAAACTACTATAAAGAATAGATTTTGCAAACATATACCGAAAAAGACCCAAGGGCGAGTTGGTAGAGTGTGTGTGTATAAAACGTTTGGTTATGGGGTTGAGGTCCCAGGTTCGAGCCTTGCTCACCCGGGGCTTCCCCTACTCCCAAATGTTTTTGCAAATTCCATTTTTTTACAACTTTTTAACACTACTAAACCTCATAATGCTAACTGTTTAACTACTTGGGCACAATTAAGCAAACCAAAAAGAGGATTAAGCTAAAACAAATAAAAAGGCATATCTAAAAAGTACTTAGGAACAAAAATAAGCAACTACAATAAGCTAGAATGGCAGTTTACTTAAAAAGCTATAAAACTTAGAAATTTTAAGCTAAAATGCAAATAAGCTTGAATAAGCTCTAAACTAAAGGAAAATAAGCTAAAGGGGACTTATACTAACCTAATAAGCTATACTAACCTATAATAAGCAAATGCAATAAGCAGATAAGCTTAAATAAGCAAATGAGCCAAGTGGCAAAACACAGCAGGCAAAAAGCAAAGGAGGCACTTTTGAGCTTAAAAATAAGCTCAAAGATGGATCCTTATGGCTTAATGAGTTATACCACTGAAAAGCTCTAACAATAAGCTACAATAAACATTAATCAAAAAGGAGTTTGAAAAACAAATAAGCCCTTAAAAAGCTTGATGAAAAAGCTGTTTGTTCATTTTTCAACACTTAGAAAACTTTTTCAGTCTTAACAAACCACTACTTTTGAGCTTAAAAATAAGCCCACAAACAGATCCTTATGGAATTTTAACCTTCAAACAGATGAAATTTAGACCTTAAAGAACAAGTAACAAGAATCAAAAGAGAGTTTGAAATTCAGGATAAGCAACAATAAGCAAATGAAAAAGATTTAAACAGAATCAAAAAAGATTTTCTCAAACTTTTTGAATACTAAGCAAAAACTCAAACCAAATAATGCAGACTGAAGAGCTTTGTCTCTAACCTTTTTTTAACACATTCATAAACACAAAAACAACACAAAAACACAATAAGATAAAACACAATCAAATAATCAACTAAAATAAGCTACAACTAAACAGATTTAAACAATAAATTCTTAAAACCTTAATTTTGAGATTTAAAACTTAAGAACTCTAACAAACTAAATTTTTATAACTAATTCTACCTAATCAAAGTTGACTAAAAAGCACAAAGCAAGATTTGACCCTTTTTCACCCATTTTATCTATTGTCCCAAATACCCCTTTAAGTGACAGTTTTCATTTTAAGCTTATAACTTTAAGATTTAAATAACAAAGCTTCAATACCAGATAGTGACAAAGTAAAAACGAGCTTATTGAACATATTTAACTAATAGAATAAGCTAGATTAATAAGCTAACCACTAAGATAATTTTTTGGTTTTTTAACTGATTTTATGACAAATAAGAGCAGATTATGAAAACTAAGATTTCAAACTAACAAACAACTATATTAAGCATAAAATATATATATTAAACATCAATAAGCTACACTACACACTAATAAGCAAACAATAAACACTATTTAAGCTAAATGCAAAATTTAAGCTATAAAAGGAAAAGGAAAACTTACTTAAGTCTCTACTCTAAACAAGGCTAACATTAGGCTCAAATGAGCTATCAACAAGCTCCAGCTTATCCTAAGATAAGCTGGTAGGGTCCTGGAAGTCCTTCCATTACTGACTTCCCTTCCATAATAAGCTGAGGTAAATTTTGAGGGTGAATTTGTTTGAATAAATCTCAGTTAAGCTTTTATGAGCTTAACTGAGTTAGTAACCAGCTTATGAGTAGACTAGAGCTTATGAGCTTATGGTAACAAAAATAGAGCTGCACGAAGCCCCGTGCTCTCTGCTCTGAATGTTAGGCACAATCTTTCAGCAACACCAAACTGTAGAGGTGTTTTTGGGACCATTTTCAGCATCACCATCCCGTTCTTGACACAAAACTTAATCGGTCACCTACTATACTCTCCACTATTATAACTATTTAAAAGACTTAAAAATAAGCACTTTTTACAAAACACTTTTTTTTATAAATAAAAAATAAGCACGAAATAAGCTAGCAAATGAGACAGAATAAGCTAAACACTACTAAACCTTATAATGCTAACTGTTTAACTACTTGGGCACAATTAAGCAAACCAAAAAGAGGATTAAGCTAAAACAGATAAAAAGGCATATCTAAAAAGTACTTAGGAACAAAAATAAGCAACTACAATAAGCTAGAATGGCAGTTTACTTAAAAAGCTATAAAACTTAGAAATTTTAAGCTAAAATGCAAATAAGCTTGAATAAGCTCTAAACTAAAGGAAAATAAGCTAAAGAGGACTTATACTAACCGACTTAATCAGCTAGACAACCTATTAATAACAACTGAGCCACGTGGCTAAACACAAGCGGGAAAAAGCAATGGAGGCACTTTTGAGCTTAAAAATAAGCTCAAAGATGGATCCTTATGGCTTAATGAGTTATACCACTGAAAAGCTCTAACAATAAACATTAATCAAAAAGGAGTTTGAAAAACAAATAAGCCCTTAAAAAGCTTGATGAAAAAGCTGTTTGTCCATTTTTTCAATACTTAGACAACTTTTTCAGTCTTAACAAACCCCTACTTTTGAGCTTAAAAATAAGCCCACAAACAGATCCTTATGGAATTTTAACCTTCAAACAGATGAAATTTAGACCTTAAAGAACAAGTAACAAGAATCAAAAGAGAGTTTGAAATTCAGGATAAGCAACAATAAGCAAATGAAAAAGCATTTTCTCAAACTTTTTGAATACTAAGCAAAAACTCAAACCAAACAATGCAGACTTAAGAGCTTTGTCTCTAACCTTTTTTAACACATTCATAAACACAAAAACACAATAAGATAAAACACAATCAAATAATCAACTAAAATAAGCTACAACTAAACAGATTTAAACAATAAATTCTTAAAACCTTAATTTTGAGATTTAAAACTTAAGAACTCTAACAAACTAAATTTTATAACTAATTCTACCTAATCAAAGTTGACTCAAAAGCACAAAGCAAGATTTGACCCTTTTTCACCCATTTTATCTACTGTCCCAAACACCCCTTTAAGTGACAGTTTTCATTTTAAGCTTATAACTTTGAGATTTAAATAACAAAGCTTCAATACCAGATAGTGACAAGGTAAAAACGAGCTTATTGAACAGATTTAACTAATAGAATAAGCTAGATTAATAAGCTAACCACTAAGCTAATTTTTTGGTTTTTTAACTGATTTTATGACAAATAAGAGCAGATTATGAAAACTAAGATTTCAAACTAACAAACAACTATATTAAGCATAAAAACATCTATATTAAACATCAATAAGCTACACTACACACTAATAAGCAAACAATAAACACTATTTAAGCTAAATGCAAATTTTAAGCTATAAAAGGAAAAGGAAAACTTACTTAAGCCTCTGCTCTAAACAAGGCTAACATTAGGCTCAAATGAGCTATCAACAAGCTCCAACTTATACTAAGATAAGCTGGCAGGGTCCTGGAAGTCCTTCCATAACTGACTTCCCTTCCATAATAAGTTGAGGTAAATTTTGAGAATGAATTTGTTTGAATAAAGCTCAGTTAAGCTTTTATGAGCTTAATTGAGTTAGTAACCAGCTTATGAGTAGACTAGAGCTTATAAGCTTATGGTAACAAAAATAGAGCTATTTCAAACAATTATGTATCAAAGTAAAGCATTAAGAACAATTGATCAATTATGAAAAACAAAATTTTATTACTAATTAAAACTGGTTACAAACTAAAAATAAAAGTTACATTGAGTAAAAACACTAAGCTAAAAACTGTTTTAAAAGGAAAATTACATAAGCTGGTTTAATAAGCTACCTAAAAACTACTCCCAGATTAAGCTCTCTTTCTTGTGAGTGAGGATGGTCTCGTATTTATAGCTAGAGAAAAAAGCTTCTAGGTCTCCAAGTTAGTTAGACGCTTCTCTTGATCCACACCCTTCATTCCTTGCAATCATTGGCTCTTCAATCTTCACCGTTGGATCATTAAGTGAGCACACGGATTGCCAGCGTGGCAATCCGTGTGTCAGAGGCTTTATGCTTCTTTAACAAAGGATTTAGTGTAATTTTTCATTCCTTGTGTGTTTCTTGTAAGCCCGCGTGTCATTCCTTTGAGGTGTCTTGGCCAATCAAAAGCTAGGGATGACGTTTTCTTTTGCCAGCGTGGAGCTTGGTACTCGAATCTTTGTTCTACATAGTCAATTAGGATTTATCCTTTGTTTATGATGCATGGTAAAATGAAAGAGATGATGAATAGTAAAAATGAACTTTCCTGCCCTCTTTTCTTTTCTTTTTATATCATTGTTTGACCCAGGAGTGTGGTGTTGACTTAGACTCGGGTATAAAGGAATTGGGCCACAAGTTTAATTAAAAGGGATTTGGGCCGGGTAAAAAGGGTATTGTTATAAAGGGTAACGACCGTTATCCCTTTAATAAAAAGAGATAACGGTGTTAGGGTTTAGGGACTTTTGGTGAAAGTTATTTAACATTAAGGGTATTTTGGGTATTTTGAGGGTTTTGGCATTTTGTGAGTTGACCATTGTTGACCAAGGGTTGACTTTTGATGACTTTTGCTAGAAACTTCCGGCTCTAGTGCACTCTATTCGTTTTCGTGTCCGTGTTTATTCGGTTTTGACCGTTTTCTTGTAATTTTTGCATTATCCGTACCTACACATTCACACACAACAAAATACACAAATACAAGCATATTTTTGCACATTTTGATCATTTAAAGGCCATTTTTGATATAGAAAGGATATGTGATTTCTCACATATCAGAGTCCTTTCGACCTATACTCGTGATTAAACCTTTATAAATCCATTTAACTTGTTTATTCATAGTTTTCAATTATAAAATATCAAACATACATGCGCGCTAACATTAGGAATAAATCATGACAAGAAATCCTTTCGACCTATAGATCCGGTTATAATTTACCAACAAGTTATTTAGAAACATATCAATTCAAACAAATAAGCAAAATTATATGTCTATATTTCAAAATACCAAACACTCTATTTCAATGTTTACTTCATTCTAAACAAGTAAACAAAAACTACTCCATCATTATTTCAACCAAACACAAAGGATCAACAATCATATCAATAGCAAACATCTTGGAAAGTAATAGAGTTTACCCAAAGTATGATTAAAATAAGTAAAGATAAAGGTTTAGAGCAACCTTCAAGCCTCCAATTGACTACAAGTGATCTTCTAACCATAAAATGATGTCAAACACTAAACTTCAAGCGATCTTGCACTACTTCTAGAAATGGCAGAGGTGTTTGAGGTCTTTTACGAGAGATGGAGTGGTGAAAATTCGTCCTTAAGGGTGGAGGGTGAGCATGTTGGAAATTTAGTTCAATTGTGGGTTCAGTTCATACTAGGTAATGAGACTGCAGGTACGAAGTGTACTCCTATAGGTCACTGAATACCCTAACTCTGATAGTGTTAAAAGGGAATTCAAGTCGCTGATGAAGTTTAATGAATTCACTATTCAGTGAGTGCAACTCTGGACTGAATGATATTAATTGACGACATCAAATAACGTCTATTTTATAGCATCATTTATCCTATGTAAATTGCCCATTTTATATAATTATTGCACGAATTGGTACTTAATTGCTTTAAGTTGTTATTTGCGGTAATCATGGAGCAATTGGTGAAGTTTGACTAAAAGGCACACATTTTAGAGCTTAAACGAAGAAATCTAAAGATTGCTGTTCTGACAACCTATACGTCATATCCATCAAGGAAGATACAATTTATCTGTGCCTGCACTTCATAAGTAACCACGAAGATTTGAAGCCTTACACACCGTATCCAGCTTATTATATACGACGTATTGAAGATCAAGTGAAGAATATTTTGGAATATTATAATCATGGTCCCTACTCCAAGAAACCCTCATGTATCGAATTCATTCAATACGACGTATCGATGATTTTCCAAAACCTATGAATACAAATCCTAAATACGAATTTTAGGTATAAATAGACGACCCTAAACTCAGTTTTAATCATGCAAGTGAATCCCTAAACCACCAAGTCGACCAAGAGACGACCAGAAGAGCATAGAAGGTCAGAAAAGAGCCTCAAGATCATAGGAAAACTCTTGTAATTTTCATACAACTAAATACGCGTTCGATCGAGGTTTCTTTACTTTAATCGTTCATATATCAAACCGTGTGTATTTTTACAATGACTATGGGCTGATACCTTTATGTATCAGCCATGTTTATGAAGATCTAATGTTTGGTTTGTTTATCTCGATTGCTTAATTTATCGTTGATTGTTGTTTATGTTTATCAATTTATATTGGTTTACGTGCTTAAGTATGCGACCTATCATTCAACTGGGTCTAGTCCTACATATTTAATGCGCTGCAACTTCGATGTTGTTTGGGCGTAGGCTAAGAGTCCGGGATAGCTCTCCATATTGCAATTTATATATCTAGAATCATAGGATCACAAATATTGACCTATCTTTGCCTTTAGATTAGTGAGCTTAGTTGAGCCATAAGGTGACCTTGGTATCAACGAGTACGTTCTTATTCCATTGGTAAGGACTCGGACAGTGGACTACTAGTATATAAAGAGCCGTTAAGCAGTAAGTGGGTAAAGTCTCGATGAGCTAGGGTTTAGTAAGAGCACCATTACTTAGATCCTAAGATAGATTATAATCAACATAAGGATGCTTTATGCGGATGCGTCTAATTGTGATAGAATTAGCGTGTCTAGGTCTTAGGAAGAAGTACCGCCTAAGTCTAGGAATGATATGCCCTTCGAGATAAGACAATCATTGCACTAAATAAACAAACCTGCGTTTTATCGGATTTTCATGGTTAATGTTTTCCTTACATTGGTTCTTGATCGCTTCTCTATCGTTTGTTTATCTTCTTGTGTGTGTTTATAACTTTACTTGTTGATGTGTCATTGTGTGGTGTATATTTTATTGATTTAAGTTTTAAATTTTTATTTTGTTGACTAAACCAAAAACAACACTTTAGCGGGGAGTGTACCTGGTCGGTGGTAGTTTTGTGGTAAGTAGGGTGTTGAACACTTGAAGCGAGGTTAAATCTATCAATTTAATTAATATCTTGGTTATCTAATCTATGTTAATTCTATCCTATTCTAAACCTATGTCAGTCCTAGTTCCTAATTCTAACGGGAAAAAGGGGGGTTTTTCAGCCTGAGAGACTGGCACGGTTTGGTTGGTGAATATTATCTCGCATCTATCGCGCTTGGCACATTTTAACCCAGTGAGCTAATTAACAAAAGATAAAATAGCGGTCGAACCTTATGATAGGAATACTGAATTAACCATTATTAATCCTATTAGAAGTTGTTTGTTTATTAAGTGCATATGATTTCTTCCTCTATGATGGTTGCATATCATTCTTAAGACTTAGGCGTTAATCATCCCTAAGAAACTAACATTATTCTGTCACATTTAAAGCATCTCGTATAAAGTATCCTTATTTGCCTTTATTAGAATCTATCTTAGGGATTAAGCAATGGTTGATCTTGTTTACCCCCCCCCCCCCCCAAAAACAACAAACAAAAAAAAAAAAAAAAAAAAAAAAAAAAAAAAAAAAAAAAAAAAAACCTAATACTAGTAGCCACTTATCTAACTATCCAATAGAATCAGAACGTTAGTTGTTGAATTATCTAGGTCCTACCTGCTAGTCAACCACGACATCAAGATCAAACATTGGCAATATCCAATTAACTGTTAAGCCTGAAGCGTTTTCACTAGTTAAGACATAGAAGGACAATATTTAGTGTATCTATTGCATTCTAGATGTATAGATTACTATATGGAGAGCTATCCTAGACTCTAGATCCGCTTGGTCCGTTTCACTAGATCCAGTTGAATGATAGGTCGCATACAAAAGCGCGTAAACAAGTATAAATTAATAAACATAAACAAGCACTCAATGATAAATCATGAAATCGATATAAACAAATACCAAACTTTCAAATCTTCATAATAATGGCTAATACCCGAAGGTATTAGCTTATAAGTTCGATAAATATAATACAGAGTAATTATTTAGCCAAGGTAAACTAACCGAGTTAACGAATGATACCAAAAACTAAACGATTACTAAAGTATATAGAATTACACGTTGTCTCCTATGGAATTGATAGCGTTGCTCGACCTCTTATGCTCTTCTTCTCTTCTGAAAATCAACTTTTATGGTTTGGGTATCGAGAATATGATTTAGCACACTTAAAACTTATTTTTGAGTTTTGTATTTATAAGGTCTGGAAGTTGGTTGGATACGGCGTATCCAAGGAGTTGGATACGGCGTATTGGGGGTTTCTTGGAGTAGGGACCACATTTGATATCTTCCAGAATATTTAAATATTATATCTTGAATATAGCGTATTGAGTCTCTCTGGATACGACGTATTGAGCTTTATTCCTGTGTGGTCTTTGGTGAGTGCAGGCACGGATACGTCGTATCTTCCTTGATGGATACGGTGTATTAGTCTTCAGAACAGTAATCTTTAAAATATCTTCATTTAAGCTCCAGAATGCGCGCCTTTTGCTAACTTTCACCAATTGCTCCATAATTACTGCAATTCTCAAATATAAACGATTAAGTGTCCTTTTCCTAGATATAATCCATAACTGATTAACTCCTGAGCACCTGCTCACATCTAACATCTCCTATCTGTATGCCCATCATTCTGAGAATGTGACTGTGCAGATATAATGGCTGATGTTAATGCTTCAGTGGAACAAGCACCTGCTGTGGCACCCCGTGTGGAGAGGGTTTAAATAGTTCTTACACGCCCCATAAAATGGGCTATGGTGTGGGCTTACAGTGGGTAAAGACCCTACCCAACACCATAAATCATACGATTACTGTACCCACTACGAGCTATGCTAAATAAGAAATATATGGGGTGACCGAGTCTTTTTTTCTTAATCCTAACAATATGGGTTTATATGAGAAGGCTTATGGTTGATTACTCTAACTAATCTTTATCGATACTAATATTCTAGGAGGGCGACAAAGACCATACATACACACCCGTAACGACGGGATATACACATGTGACTGCTCACTCCCACCTCGAATAAGCTAAAGAGTAGGAATAGTAGAGTAATATAGGGTATGGATCTTCTAACTTTCACCAATAGTAATAAACCAACAAGGCAGCTGAGACATGCATACATGGCCGTAACGACGGAATAGACATGCACGCTCGATCACATCCTTATTCGCGTAAAACCCATGGTTAATGATTAGGAAAGAGAATTAAATTGTTGTTAAATAAAAATTACAAAACAAATAGATTAAGTCTAAAATACAAGTTGCTAGACACTTTTTCTCGACCGTTACCATGATAAAGACACAACTATTTACAACGTCTTGATCATAGATAAAAAACAACAACCTAAGTTGGCGTTCCCGTAACGGTCAACTTCCCAAACATCCCATACTTTACATACTTTACAAGGTAAGTGGCGATATCTTCCACTTTATATAATACTCTACATCGTTGATTTGTATCAACGAATAATCGATCCTTCGTGTAATTCCTTCGGTAGTTGCGAAACGATTATCTTCAAACTTTTCTTCTCTTTTTTGTTGCGATTTTTCTAATTTTTTTGATTTTTTTTTCTAACACTATACTACGAAACTCGGTGTAGTTTCACCATCTTCACGATCATAATAATTTCGGATAATTCCTTCGGTAATTCTTCATTCTTCGGACGTACCAATAATTGCGATGGTAGTAAAAATACATGAATTTTGACTATAATATACATTCTTATTTGCGATGTGCAAATTTCTTCCAACCATACCAAAATTGACACAAGACTCGGGAGATACAAACTTTACACTTTAAGCAAACAGGGTAGGCTAAGGTGTAAAGGTGTAACGAAACAAATAATTGGTATAGTTCCTAAAGGATTGGCTCTACGGGTTGTTCTAGGGGTATCTTACTCTTAAAGTGAGAGTAAACAAAGGGTTTATATAGGGGTTAACTAACCAGTGTAGTTAGTTAATAAGCAACATGTAAAGGCAATTTGGGTGTAATCCTAAAATTTACCAATTTAAACAAATTACTCCATCTAAATTAATAGTACTTATCACTGCGGTCTCAAATATATATACCAAGCCAAGTTCTAAAGTCTACTACATCACCGGCACACTCATATTTTGTAGAATTTAGGTAAACATTTAGAAAAGGATGGGTTAAATCCTTACAATATCTAACAAGTGTTACTGTGTGCGGGTTATGTAACATGTAATTTCACAAAAGTATGCTTGAATTTTTTTTTAAATTTGAACATAATTTAATCATTTTAGTGTGAAAATTAGGACAAGTAAATATTCTAATTCCCATCCCCCCACTTGAATTATACAACGTCCTCGTTATATATATAAAACACTAAATACGAGAATTAAAAAGAATTAGAATGAGAAACTCCTCTGGTATTTGCTCGGTAGATTTCTCCATGTTGAGTTTATTAGCAAGATTGTGTTGAACAGCCGCCTTGAAGTTTCAAGACTTCAACACTTCAAGATCTCCAGATTTATGAATTCTCCACCAATATTCGTCGATATTTTTTCATGAGGTCTTGTATAAAACATAGGAAAGATATGTGCATTCCTATCTTGGTACCAATGGTTAATTTAAACTAGACTAAACAAACTAAATACGAGTCAATTTGTTGAATACGCCATATCATGTGCATGAATACGCCGTATTGACATAACTGACAAGAATATTTTTAAAGTGCATAAAAAGTAAAGACTGATAACGTCCAGACAATCAATACGCCGTATGGTATGGAGCGGATACGCCGTATTGATATCTAAGAAGACAAACTAGATATAATTAAATAACATTTCGGGTTGTCTCCCGGGAAGCACTTTTGTTTACAGCGAAGTCTTTAAGTTAGACTTTTCTTCAGCTTCTCACTCGGTACGCGTAACCATCCACCCGTTGTCCTTTTTCTGAAAAATATCTTGGTAGATTTTAGACATATTATCATCGTTTCTCTCCCAAATATCATATTCACATATTCTTATAGCAATATATTTGTCACACCTCGACAATGGCGGAGACTCAGGAATGCAACATAATGATCAATCATAACACAAGGTACAAAAATAGAGAAAACTACATTGCATATACTCCAAGTGCTATGAAGACCATCAACTTTGAACAAACTCAAGTGATGTCCCAAATCGCAACTAAAATCCACAAATCTCTTACATTTATTCATATGCCCTTGTAGGGGACCATAACCAAACTTAATCCAAAATCTCCAAATACTAAATCAAATAACAAGCAAGCAAGACTTCAAACGAAATTCCACACGAGATACTTCTAAGTCTGCTATTAATCACCCAACTATTCCTCTTTCACTTCACCTGAAAATGATACTCGAAAACGTCAACAATAATGTTGGTGAGCTCGTAGGTTTGACCTTAAACCCAAAAGTTATGCCAATATTTCAACAGTGGACAATAGTGCTATATGACAGTGAATATATGCTAACAATCCAAGACATAGCATCCCCGCTAGTCATATCTCAACATCCAATAATAAATCCGGAGTCGCAACTCCCAAATCACTAACGCACCTAAAGGGCCTACCAGCTGGAGCACTATATTAGGGCGTACCACACAGAACCTTGCATGCCAAACACAGTACATGCAAGTACCACACAGAACCTTGTATGCCAAACACAGTACATACAAGTACCACACAGAACCTTGCCATGCCAAACACAGTACATGCAAGTAAATCAACACATAATATTCACATAACAGTCATAAGCACATATCTTGTCCCAAAAACAAAACCACATTTCGCACAGATCAATTCAAAACATTTCAAAACACATTTGAGTATCATTTTCCCCCAACGGAAAAACAGTAAAAAGTGGGGCTACGAGAACTCACCTTAAGCAAGCCTTTAGCAACCAACTTCTACTACACAAGCAAATGCAACGACGCCCGCACACGACCTAGTCCAGTTAATGTCTCATTTTAATCAATCACTTCCAAAACAATCTTCACGTTTGATGCATAGAGTTTAGACGCGTTGTACAATTACCCAAAACAGTTTTAGTGGTGTGATGGTTGACGACTTATCTCCACAATCATATCAATCTCATTCTCCGATAATACATACTTATACTATTTAGCGTAAATAGATAAGTAATATAATAAATATTTATAATTATTAATTATAAATATATCTCGACAAGTCCATTCGGTACACCTTAATCACTTCAAAATAATCATTCCTTGATTGAAAACGACACGTTTAATCACAACAAACACCTTAGGAAAGTTTCGAGAAAAATTATATTTTTTCGTCTTTTAGTGAATTTATTAATTAAATAAAATAATAAAATAATATTTTATTATTAAAAATCAAAAATCATGTTTTAAGTAAAATTTCTAAGTATAAACTTTTTACGAAATTTCGACATGACCCGTACGTGTTTACAACGTTTTTCCAAGGTTTCAAACCTTAATTTCCAAACACTTTTCACAATTCGACACTTTTCGACAAAATTCCAAAATCTCAAACTTTAACGTTCACCAAAACGTTTTCCCCAAAATAACGATCAATATCACTTCGTAAATACATTTCGCTTTCAAAAAGTCCACCAAAACTCTCAAAATGACCAAATATCGCTTATTGGGCCTCAAGGCCCAACAAGGGTCCATTAGGACATTTATAAGTCCAAAATACTATTTAAGTCCAAAACCAAGGTCCATTTACATATATAAGTATATACTTATATGTAGAAATAATCCGGACCACAATAAGCCCTCCCGTTAAGCCGCGGCTCAAATAGACTTATTGGGCCGTGAGTCCATAAACTCCAAAATACGTATATTAAGCTTTAAAATAAGCTAATAAGCTACGTATCGCTTTTGGTTACTACCATAAGCCTCAAAAATAGTCCACAACATATGCCATAACACAAAAATAATCAAAATCACTTTCCTAGTGACTTTGGGAATTTACACGTGGCCTTTAAGCCCAAATAAGCCAAGAAATAGCTTAAAAATAAGCCCGAATAAGCCATACAAGCTACTATCAAAAATAAGCATTCTAGCATCATATAACCATCACGACCACAACATCAAAACTACAAAAACCCTATTTTTCTTTCTTTTATTACACGAACCAAACATATCCTTTTCTTTCGTTTCGCTTCCAAAAATCAATTTTCACAACGATCAACTGGTACAACTAACATCTATGCATCAAAATAAACCCAAAAGCACAAACAAAAATTAAATTTGAAAACTTACAAGAAAATCTTCAAATTTGTAGATTTCGACATGAACTGGACAACCCAAACGTTGTTTAAATGAATAACCAAACACTAGAATCAACCACAAATATTTATGTCTTCATGTTTTCTTGATCAAAATTCAAAAATTATGAGTGTATATGTGTTGTAGGTGGCGGACGAACACAACATACACACAAGTGTGTGTTTATTTTTTTTGAAATGAAATGAAAGTGAGTGGAAATCTCTTAGCATATGGGATATATGTGTACACCTTTGGACACAACTCCTAAAAACTAGCCATGTTGTTCCCTATCCTTCCCATAACCGGCCAAGGGAGTCCCGGGCCTTTCTTTTCGTGTTGAAACCACTTAAAAGCCGCAAACCCAAGCCACCCCCTCGCCCCCCCCCCCCCGCATTAAATTTACCCCAAAGTTAAAAAGCATTTTTATTCACCTTAAAAATACTTTTCCATTAACTTAGAGTATTCACTTGCCATAGTTATACTTTAAACCTTCAAAATTCAATTTGGACTTTAACGGTTCGTGTCAACACGTTTTTACGGCATTTCTCAAAATTCACGGGTCAAACCACCCGGAATACACATAGCACAATAATATCTTTCAAAAAGGATTATTAATCACAATAAACCTCAAATCATCACATATCTCATAAAATCACCACCGTCGACTATTAATGAAATATTCAGAACACAAAAAGGGCAAAGGTTACATTCTACCCCCATTAAAATAATTTCGTCCCCGAAATTCAACTACTAACACACAAACAAAATGCAGATACTTCAATATATCAACTGATCTACACGTTCCCTTTGTAGAAATTCAGACCACAGTTCAAATTCACCGAACTTAACGATGCAATCCCAACTACGCTTCAACTTCTTAAACTCTCTTTCCAAAATTTCTACAGGCTCTTCCACAAAATTTAACTTAGCATCAACTTGGATCTCATCCAAAGGCACTTTTAGTGTTGGATCAGCCAAACACTTCTTAAGGTTCGACACGTGGAACGTGTCATGAACACCATTCAACTCCTCAGGCAAATCTAATCGATAGGCCACAGGGCCTACTTTCTCAATAATCTCAAATGGTCCAACAAACCTAGGTGCTAACTTCCCTTTCTTCCCAAAGCGTACCACACCTTTCCAAGGCGACACTTTGAGCAAGACATAGTCACCTACACTAATTCTAGAAGTCTTCCTCCTCTTATCGCATAACTTTTTATGACAATCACGCCATCCTTAATCTATTCTTAATCTGCAGAGATCGCTCCAGTAGTCTCTTGCACTAACTCAGGTCCTATCAACTGACCTTCTCCAACCTCAGCCCACAAAATCAGGGAACGACACTTCCTACCATACAATGCCTCAAACGGCGCACATCTCACACTAGAATGATAACTATTGTTATACAAAAACTCAACCAAAGGAAGATGAACATCCCAACTTCCTCCGAAGTCTAGGACACACGCTCTAAGCATGTCTTCCAAAGTCTGAATAGTACGCTCACTCTGACCATCGGTCTGAGGGTGATAAGCCGTACTCATATCTAAGCGAGTTCCTAATGCCTCTTGCATTGACTGCCAAAACCTTGATGTGAAACGACTATCACGATCCGATATAATCAAGATCGGCACACCATGTCTAGCAACTATCTCATTCAAATACAATCTAGCCAACCTTTCCATCTTATAATCCTCACGCATAGGTAGAAAATGAGCAGACTTAGTCAACCGGTCCATAATGACCCAGATTGTGTCATGCCCACTACTAGTCCTAGGCAACTTAGTCACAAAATCCATAGCTATCCCTTCCCATTTCCATATGGGAACCTCAGGTTGCTGGAGCAGGCCAGATGACCTTTGATGCTCAGCCTTAACCTTCAAACAAGTCAAACACCTACTAACATACTCAGCTATATCCTTTTTCATTCCAGGCCACCAATACCTATCTCTCAAATCATAATACATCTTATCAGCTCCTGGGTGTACATAGTACTTTAACTTATGGGCTTTGTCCATTATCAGGGTTCTTACATCACCCTTCAAAGGCACCCATATTCGATTTAGGTAATACAACGCTCCATCATTCCTATGTTCAATCATCTCATCCAAACCTTTCTGCAATCTAGCAGATTCATCCACAACCTCCTTCTGAGCCATCAATATCCTATCCTTGATACTTGAATGAAGGATCATATTCATAGCTCTAACTCTCTTAGGCTTTAATATTTCTTTCCTACTTAGGGCATCAGCCACCACATTCACCTTACCAGGATGGTAGCGAATTTCATAGTCATATTCACTAAACAACTTTATCCAGCGACGCTGTCGCATATTCAAATCTTTTTGACTAAAGATATGATGAAGACTCTTATGATCCATATAGATGACACTCTTTGTCCCATACAGATAATGTCTCCAGATCTTAAGCGCAAACACAACCGCACCCAACTCTAAATCATGGGTAGTATAATTATTCTTATAAATTTTCAACTGCCTAGACGCATAGGCTATCACTTTACCTCTCTGCATTAACACACAACCTAGTCCTATCCCGGACGCATCACAATATACTACAAAATCTTCCGATCTATTGGGGAGAGCTAGAACAGGCGCATTACACAACTTATCCTTTAAGGTCTGAAATGCATATCCCTGTTCCTCACCCTAATTAAAAGTCTTACGTTTCTGAGTCAAGATAGTAAGAGACTTAGCTATCTTAGAAAAGTTCTCAATGAACCTACGGTAATACCCAGCTAATCCTAAGAACGAACGAACCTCAGTCGGATTTATAGGGGCTTTCCAATTCTTAACAGCTTCAATCTTACTAGGGTCCACATGAATTCCATTACCATTTATCACATGCCCAAGAAACTGCACTTCTCTTAGCCAGAATTCACACTTAGAAAACTTAGCATATAGTTTCTCCTTTTTGAGCAGTTCCAAGACTTACTTTAAGTGTTCTACATGCTCCTCTTGAGTCTTAAAGTAGATTAAGATGTCGTCTATGAACACTATCACAAACTTATCAAGATACGGCCTACAAACTCTATTCATCAAGTCCATAAATATTGCTGGTGCATTAGTCATACCAAAGGGCATTATAGTAAACTCGAAATGTTCATAACGAGTTCTAAACGCAGTTTTTGGAATGTCATCCTCATGCACTCTCAGCTGATGGTATCCAGACCTAAGATCTATCTTAGAGAAAAACTGTGACCCTTGCAGTTGGTCAAATAGATCATCAATCCTAGGTAGCAAATAATGATTCTTAACAGTCAACTTATTCAATTCTCTATAGTCAATACACATCCTAAAGGAACCATCCTTCTTCTTAACGAACAATACCGGCGCTCCCCAAGGAGATGAACTTGGTCGAATGAAACCTTTTTCTTGGAGTTCCTTGAGTTGTCCTGACAACTCCTCCAATTCAGAAAGTGCCAAACGATAAGGAGACTTTGCTACCGACGTTGCTTCAGGGGTTAACTTAATTTCCCGAATAGGCGGTAATCCAGATAGATCATCCGAAAATACCTTAGGAAAATCCTAACCACAACAATCTCTTCTTGTTTCTTATCACTAGCCTTAGTGCTCATCAACTTTCTTGCTTTCTCATCCGATCTCTCTCCTACTACTCTAAGCACCTTGCCATCCAGTAGTGGTATCCTCACTACCTTCTCATGGAAAATTATTTCAGCTTTAAAATTAGACAACCAATCCATACCTATAATCACATCAAAACTCCCATGTCCAAAAGGTATTAAGTTGATGTCAAAGATATGACCCTTGATTTCTAGTTTGCCACCCTTAATAACCTTATCAATCTCTACTAGCTGCCCGCTAGCTATTTCAATCTCATATTTGAAACCTAAGTCGCTGGGCTCTAAGCTTAACAGAAATATGAAAGTAGTGGAAACAAAACTATAGTCGGCACCAGAGTCAAATAAGGTAGTGGCAAAGTGCTTGTTCAAAGTAAACGTACCTGTCACAATGTTCGAATCCTGACGAGCTTCCTCTGCTCCCAACATGAATGCCCTACCCCTAGCCTGGTTTCCTTGGTTTCTACGATCCTAACCCTCGTTATTAGCAATAACTTGGTTTAGACGGTTTCCTCCCGGTCCTTGTACCCTATTCCATATAGGACAAGCTGGCCTAACATGGTCGATACTACCACACTCATAACATGCCCTATCAGGTAGGTTTCTAGCATTAACATGATTCACATTCCTTGGAACACTTCTACAATCCTTTGCCAAATGACCCAGGCGGTTACAATTATAGCATGTGCGACAAGGTCTACCGGGTGCATAGTAGGAGTTGCAGGTGGTACACTTAGGCCAAGTACCCATATTCTCTCTTCCTACAGGGTTTACAGTAGTAGCAAAAGCATGCACAGTCCTGGTCCTCTTATTATCATCCCTTCTATTCCTATCCTTGCTAGGTTCCCCCACATTTCCTCTCTTCTTAACCTTCTTAATTGTTCCATTCCTAACAGCCTCATCAGTCAGTACACCAGAAATCTGCATAACCTTTTGCATAGTCTTTGGCTCTATTGCTGCCACTATCATACGGATTTGTAGAGCAAGGCCATACACATACCTCTCAATCATCCAACTCTCAGGAGTTACCAAATGTGGAACTAACCTAGCTAACTCATGAAACCTATCAGTATACGTAGCATGGCCAACCCCGACCATGGCGTGATTCCAAAACTCAGATTTTAACTTTTGCATCTCATGACTAGGACAAAACTCTTGTATCATCATACACATAAAGTCATTCCATAACATACAAACAACAATTTTCCAACTTAGCGTACGGATCTGAGAGTTCCACCACGTTAAAGCCTTACTCATAAATGAACCAGCAATGTATTTCACCTTTTGGTCAATACTACAACCACTCATATCATGCACATATTCCATTTTCTTAATCCAACAAGTGAGTGCTACAGAACCTCTCTTACCATCATATTCCTTAGGGTTACACGCTAAAAAGTTTTTGGGACTTAAAAGACTTCAAGGATTCTTAGAGTTACTGCTCAGGTACATAATGGAAATTATGCTAAGTAGTTAGTACTAGTAGTATAAAGTTACCACTGCTAGTTACTACTGTTAGTATAATTTAGTACTGTTAGTATAAAGTTACTACTGTTAGTTGAAGTTAAGACTGCTCAGAGTTGAAGACTGAAATATAAGCTAAGTAGTTAGTGCTGCTAGTAGTAATGATAAGACTGCTAGTACAAGTTACTACTGTGAGTATATATTAGTATTGCTAGTACTAATGTTACTACTACTTATGTTTATTAGTACTGCTGGTACAAAAGTTTATGCTGCTGGATTACAACTGCTAGAAGACTTACTACTGTCAAGAGGATAAAGACGGTTTAAAGAGATAAAGATTGTTTGGAGAACAAGAATACTTGTGAAGATAAGTATTGAGATATTTTTGTACAAGATATACATAATGTATTTGTTTAAGAGATTACGTTTATGTTTAGAAAAGATTATGATATCTTAGGAATGTATTGTAAGCCGACTAGGACTCCTTAGTCTATAAAAGGAGGTCCTAGGGCATTAGTTGAGATATAAGTTTTGCATACAAGTTTTCATAGTTGTCAAGTCGATTTAGAAAAGCTTCAAGGTTGTAAACCCTAGTACTAGTGAAGAGTACTCGTATTATTGATCTAATAATATTGGAGCGTTTGGTTATATCTTTGTTTATTCACGATTACTGTTTTATTCATAATACTTCTAGGTATTAAGGTGTAGATTCCGCATACACTTTAGTATACATACAAAGTTTCTACAACAAGTTATTTTGGATTTATCCAAGGTAATTTAACCTTAGACAACCTAAGGAATCGATCAAGGATTGGGATCAACAAGTGGTATCAGAGCTTTGCTTTGAGAAACTTTGATCTAGAAGACATGGAAAATAATGAGATCGTGAATCATCCTACTCATACACTTCTGACATAACATTCGAACATACTTAAGTCTTCATTACTTTCCATTAATTCTCTTAATAATAACTCATTTATTTTCAATATCATCTTTTATAGTCTTGGATCCAGTCTCCTTAACTTTTTCCCGGAAGGAAACTTGGCTCTCTCCCCGTAGGGATTTTCCCATTATCCATACCCTTGTGGTATCACCAACCTTGTGTTGGTCTTTACATTTCATCATTTGGCTTTCTCCCTGTAGGGGTTTCCCCATTATCAATAACCTTGTGGTATCACCAACCTTTACCGAGCATTGGACCCAAGCTATGTTTAATTTATCGTTCTTTACCCTTTTTGTCATCTACATACCTTTCTAATCATATACTCTTTCATATCCATTTTTATTGCCTTACGCAATTGTAGCTCATACTTTATCATCTTTCTTTATATTATACAAGATGCGAATGATACTTGTCATTCTCATGTATTACATATACAAATACATTTTCACGTTTCAATAATTATTCTCTTGTCAACCCCAAGTTAACGACTTATTCAATTTTCTATACTAAAGCATCATTTTAGTTCGCTTAACGTTTCACTTATAAACCTTACATAGGTTATTCTTATAGTATACTCTTTTACTTCACTTTATTCATCAACACATCTCTTTCATATATTTACCTGATTCTTGTAACACCCCCAAATTGGGTCGCAGCGGAATAAGGGTCCGGGAGTGTTACTTCATAGATTAATAGCACAAGATATGAGAGAATGACCTCTAAATGAATCGTTTAAAAATGATACATTAGATTTAATGAAATTGTTTATTACAAAAGCTCACAGCTTAACTTGTTCATCCTTGAAAATGTAAGATTTTACACATAACAAATATTCTCAAAATGTAATGCACACAAATCTTATAGCAATGTGACTCCAAAAATATGACCACCAATGTATCCTTGATTTCTCTTGTACTTATTGACCAGAGAAAAACATGCTTTAAAACGTCAACATAAAGTTTGTGAATTCACAAGTTTAAGTAATGTATAAAGTAGACCGCAAGATTTCAAGTGCGTAATAATGTAACACATACAATATCACAAAATGTAATTACGTTTCCCTAAGCTCATGACACTGAAGCTCGACATGTATGAATTGCAATATAAATTGCCAACATTGCCCGTGTAGATGTTCAAAACCAACCGCACATCCCAAATCCTGACATGGTATAACTTCCGTTAGTTTTCGGTAACCAGCCAAACTAGTGACCGCTACTCACCCGAACGGGGATGTCAATCCCAAATAGATCTATTTATAACATTCGCGCTTACACCAAGTAATTGAAAGTTCATGATAATAGGCTCAGTGGGTTATCGTTGCTTAGGCAAACACGTAATCTTGTTTAAAAGTGTACTTGCGTCTAATATTTAAAACAATGCATGTTTCTCACTCCAAAAGTTGTAAGTCATTGTAATCGTATAAAATGGGGCTATGAACTCACATCAGTGAATGAATTGATTATATAAATCAAATATGTAAATCATCTCTGTAATCAAATGCACCTAAATTAATGTTAAAGGTCGTATGAGTAAAAATGTACTAATTAGAATAAATACAACATATAATTTTATAGAGTTACATCACCATCTAAATATGTTTATTTAATTTATAACGTTGAAACAATATTTAAATTGTACTTGCTAAATAAACGTCTAAATATTTATCTTTGTCTAACAATTTTTTATTTGTTAATAACACTTGATTTAATAATTTTAGTATTTACATAATGATATTATATAAATAGCTTAATAGTTTTATAAAATAATATTTTATAAAGTTAAAAGAATATATAAAAATATTATATAAATGATACGACATTATTTTTTAAGGTTTTTATAGCCCAAACAGACCTGAAAACACTCGCAACCTATATTTTATAACTCTAACAGCCACAAGTGTTTTTATAAAAATAGTGCACAAGAGTAGAATATTGCATAAAACCTTTATAAATTCGTGACAAGATAACCTAACAAAATATTACATTTACAATTTTTATTATATTTTGTACAGGAACAGTAACATTAATTTGTTACTTATAAAAATACTTTTTATAAATTAAATTATCGAAATATCATAAAAATCATAACTCCTTCGTTATAGCTTCGCTTTTAATGTTCTTTATATCTACGAGATCGTGTTGAGATGTTCTATCATGATAAGATATTTATAAAATTTTGTCATATATGCAATAATGACAGTTTTTATAAAACAACTTTTATAAAAACACTTTTATATATTTAATTATCGTAATCTTGTAGATATCGTAACTTCTTTGTTATAGCTTCGTTTTTCGAGTTCCTTATATATTCGAAATCCTCATAAAATGTAATATCAAAATAAAATATTCACAAAATTTATTAAATTATGTATTGTTACAGTTTTTATAAAAATACTTTTATAAAAACACTTTTCATTGTAATCTTGTAAAAATCATAACTTCTTCGTTATAGCTTCGTTTTTTGAGTTCTTTATATGTTTGGATTCCTAATGAAATGTACTATCACAATAAAATACTTCCAGAATTTATAAGATTTCTAATTGTTACAGAATATTAAAACAGTTCGTATATAAAGTGTATAAATTTTATTTTATAAACTTTTGACAAAATTAATTTATTACAAGTCCTCTAATTTAATTAATAACACATCTTCTACATATTATTAGTCCTCTAATTATTGTCTATCATTTTATGTCCAAATAAAATGTCAACACAATTATTCATTTATAAATTTTATAAATAAACTTTTAACGAATAAATTCATAAACTAATTCCATAAATTAACCAACACTTATATAAAGTATATTCTTGTATTCTAACACATTTTAACATCAATATCCATCACAAGAAAAATATATAACGAATTATTCATGCTTCTTTTATTTTACAAAAAACTTAGATAAAAATCATAGATGTGAATAACACTATAACAATTATATTTATTATGACAATGAATAATTGAAAAGATTAAGGTTTGTGTTTGACCTGAAAAAAGATGAATGAAGATAATACACAAATCAACCCAAGTATTTAACCTTAAATACTTATCAAGAAAACCTTAATTATTTTGCAAAAACCCTAACTTTTTTCTTGTTTAAACCCTTGCTAAAATCAATACATAAGCTTTTAAATGTCACACCCCGCCTAGGCAGAAACACGAGACGTAACATCATGTATATCATCACAACACAATGGTGTCAACAATAGAGGAAACTAAATGAAATAGATAAAAAAATAAGACACAATGTGTCATGACAATATGTAACACAAGATAAAGGAGTCTGCATTACGATAGCAAGTCCATAACCCGCAAGGAAACATAATTTAAAAGTCTAAACAATCAAATAACAACCAAGTATCAAACAATTCAAATGACATAAATAAAATCTCTAGGAGAATGACTCCGCATGCAAGCCTACGGTCTCACTAGCCACTCTTCCTAACTTCAACATCCTTAAGATGGTTACCAGAAAATGATGCTTAAAACGTCAACATAAAGGTTGGTGAGAGTCATAGGTTTAAGACACGAAAATCAAGCTTAACACAATTAACTATATTAATGCAACAAGGCCAGGATAATTATTGTACTATCATACAAGCTAACATGCAATTAACCCATAACGAGCATAGGTAATGGAACGTAGCCCCTCGAGTCCAACAAGTATCAACACTTGGGTAGGAACGTTACCCCCGATCCATTAAAACCATCACTTCACATGGGTAGGAACGTTACACCCGAATCTATATCATACAACAAATGAATGGGTATAGGAAAAAAAGGGAAAAGGAGGGTAAAAAAACGTTACCCAGCGATCCAGTATCACAAAAAATGGGTAGGAAGTTACCCCCGATCCTAATATCACAACAAATGGGTAGGAACGTTACCCCCGATCCAATATCATAACAAATGGGTAGGAACGTTACCCTCAATCCAAATACACATAAGCATTTAGCACGTAACATACAATAGTCAAGTAAAGTCCATACACTTTCAAAATAAAGACACATAATTATAGTAATTAGAACATTTCAAATCCATTTGCATCATTTCCATCCTAATTTAAAAGCAATGTGAAAAGAGGGACTACGAAACTCACCTGATGCACAAGCAACTTCCAAACGATATCAACACAAGCTACACAATACAAACACAAACATGTTACACGCGACCAACCTAAAATATCAAGTACATGTAACACTAATATGATGGATGTATAAGGGTTTGATTAACCATCATGGGTCGCCCCCCATGCCCAACCTTAACCATCTTGTTAACACATTATACTAGTTAACTACAATTTATCCAAAAATGTAGAATTTTAGCGTGTCTTAACCAACTTAAAACCCATACTTTCTGACCTTTATAAATTATACCAAAAATTATCTAAGTTCATTTATGAGTTTACTAACTACCTGTTTGTGATTCCTAAAGTATCTATTAACATGTGCAACTACCCAAATAAAATCAAGCCTACTTCAAAACCGACCCAATTCAAGTCATTGCACACTAAAATATATGGCCCTCATTACCACATAGCTTTAGTGCAACTAACTAAGGCTAATTTATTTTCTCCAGGAAAGTTAATATAATAAGAACTTATCTCTGTGTTTTGGCTAACCTTAATTAGAATTTTAAGTTAGGGTTTTAACCTCCTAAACATAACCTAATTCTGACCCGTATTTACTGTTTTGACAACTTTTCTTGTAATCAATATTTAACCAACTTCTAAAACTTCAAATCAATCGAGGCCAGACTTTTTAAAAAATAGACTCTTTGAACTTCAATTTAGTCTTTTGAATCATATCCAAACACGTTTCTATCATCAAGATATCATCAGTTGAACACAGACCTAAAATTTGCTCAACTCTAAATCATAAATTAACGCGATCTAACCCTAACCATTTACACCAATATGATCCTAATTAAATCCAAAACACTCTAACATGATTAAAACATACTTTAATTTACAAGAATTTTTTAAAACCCTAAAACACCATATTAATTGTTACATGATTTAATAAAAGATTTAAAAAATAAAAAGGATTAAAGTAAAAAAAAAAAAAAAAAAAAAAAAAAAAAAAATAAAAAAAAAAAAAAAAAAATAAAAAAAAAAAAACCTTTTACCACTGAATCCTAAACGATCCTTCTCTAATTTCTTCGAAATTTTTTAAATGGATTCTCCTGATGAATATTCAACCAAGACCCACCCAAGAGGGGTAGAAAAGCGTTTTATGGTTAGTGATAATACATATATATATAGACTTTTAATTATTGGTTTTCTTATACAATTAGGATTCCTAAAAAATCTTTTATTTTTTTTTTCTCTTTTTTTTCTTTTACCCGACCCAAGATTAAATATAGTGTTTTTTTAATTATTTTTTTACATAATTAAATTCATTTAACCTTAAGATTTCAATAAAACCTAAGCTAATTTTGGGTAAAACCTGTTTTTACATAAACGCTACTTACTAAACTTTCTAAAAATAACTTTTCATTTCACAATTTACTTTCTATTTATGGAAATGTTTACTGCAAACTTCCATATTTCACTCACATGCTTTCTTTCCAATAACTTATACTTCTTATAAACGCTTTAAACTCTAACACCCCCAAATTTGACATAGCAATGCATGCAACACTTTTTTCATTTCCATTATCACCACACGTAAACAAATGGAATACTTACACAAAACTCATATGCACACAAAATAAGATATTATTTTACCTCTAAAAAACATCATCGCATATGTAAACCACTTAGCTACATTTCCTAATGTGGCATAAAATCCACATAGCATATGGAACACTTAAACACATAAAATGAACCCTTAGCCATTTCTAAAGGTATCACTAACCTGATTAAATCACGGTTGTCACAGTATCCCCTCCTTATGGAAATCTCGTCTTGAGATTTAACTAGTTGGTTCAACCGCACGATCAACAAATAACTGAGATACTTCGACTTTCATATAGTCTTCGCGTTCCCGCAATGAACTCGGGACCACGCTTTGAATTCAAGAACCTTCATAGAAGTGATAACTTACTACTTTTAAACACTTAATTACCTTGTCCATAATCTCTACAGTTCCATCCTCAACAAAACAAGGGTTTTGTCAACGCTTAATCTCATCGCGGAGATAGGCAGCGAGTGCAGTGGGCTAAGCGGGAAGGCCGCCGAAACACATCTGTATACGGTGTAGATGTACACCGTTAGCGGCGCTGTGTCTCTGTCGTGGGGCGGAGGACGAGCTTGAGGCGGAGATTCGGGCGAGAACAATCTGTAAGGCGCGTAGAGCTGGGCTAGACTCGTTGGACAGCGAGATATCCTATATCTTATCAAGTGGACAATGCTCTGATCGTTGGTCCTCTACGAAGGTATACATGAATTGGGGTGGTACAGTGACATATACTGATTGGTTGTTAGGGAGGGTAGGAAAAGTGTAGAGACCTACTAGGAGTGTGTTATCTTTTAGCATAATTTTGACCATTACTAATAACACAATTATTTATGAACATTTAGCGCTCAACTAAGAGTCATACGTCTACACATGTGGCAGATTGAGGGGGGGGGGGGGGGGGGAGGGGTTGGGGGTGGTGGGGGGTGGGGGGGGTGGGGTTGGGGGGGGGTGGGGGGGGGGTGGGGGGGGGGTGGGGGGATGGGTGTTGGTAAGTTGAGAGTGGTTGGATAGTGATTGGGGGTTGGTGTTAGGGTTGGTTTTTTTGTGAAGGGTTTATGGTGGAATTTATTCATTAATTTGACAGGGAGGTATGTGTATTGTGTTGGTTGTTTGGATCACTTATCCATTGTTGTGTTAATGATTAAATTTTCCTAATCATAAAGAATTAAATACTCCCACGTTTAAGGCTTAGTAAATATATCGGCTATATTATCTTCGAATGCAACTTTCTTGATAGAAAATTTTGCCTTTTTGGTCTTATCGCGAAAAGTGTGACGAAATTAATATTGTAGTTCGAGCGCGCGAGTGTTTTGTTACGTATGTTTTACTTTAGTTGATAGAGTCTTTATTGTCGCACATATGTGATCGGGTCGAGGGCGGTAGGAACTAGTTGATGAGAGCTTGTTTCATTAATTAGGTGCCTTGTGGTGTAAGGCCTTCCCGGTCGAGACGTATTTGCGCTGACATCAGCAATCCCTGTCATCTCTCCCAAAGCCCGGTCAATAGAGTAAAAGACATTTAGGGGCCGGGGGATAAAAGTGTTTAGGTATAAAATAAAAGAGTAGTGTGGGGAATTGAAAAAAATAACAAACAAAAAAAAAACATACAAACCAAACACATATCAATAAAAATCAAACCCCACTAAATCAATCACTCAAAAATCGATGAAGGGGGAGTGAGAGGATAGTAAAAAATAAAGGGGGGGAAAATAATAATTAGATAATTTTGATGATTAATAGAAAAAATAATTTAGTAAAAAGTGGGGGGGGGGGGGGGGGGGGGGGGTGTGTTGGAGTGGGTATGTTGTAGTTTTTTGAATTATGGAATATTGTGATGGTGAGGGTTGTATGATGAATGTGTATAAATTTGTGGGTTTTTATTTAGTTTAAAATAGAATGAGAGAAAAGAAGTTTTTGGTTAGGATGGGAATAAGTAAATTATAATAAATTCCTCAGGGCCAACTTAACCCGTTCTTCCCAAAACAAACCACGCCGTCTAACGACACCTTTAGCATCACACGATCCTCTAACCCAAATCACATTGTTTGGCGCCTGTTGTCAGCATAGCTCTTTTGACGATCTCTCGCCGCTTTGAGCTTCTCTTTTATAACCACTACTTTATCAGTCGTTTCCTGCACCAATTCGGGTCCAATCAAACTACCTTCCCTAATTTTAGCCCATAACATGGGTGACCTACATTTGATTCCATATAGTACTTTGAACTGGCAACAACACACCAAAAAATAATTGGTGAATTAACTGTTAGATTATAAGAAACTCAGCATATACACGCGATAGAGACAAACACGACCTCCACAACTCAGCCAGCTAGACCTAAAATTTCTCATTCACAACAGCCAGCCCTTTAAACATATCCTCTAGATGTTTGAATTGTATGCTCACAACGTCAAACAGTCCATAAGACTTCTGAGGTGGAAAGTCTGCTCATAACCATTCGCGTTCCAAAGGCTTTTATTTTTTAAATTTGAGAATTAAATAAGAAAAAGGATAATGCTTCTGAAATGTTTGCCAGAGACGTGATGTAAACCATGCATCACGATCTGAAATAATCGACACATGTACTCCATGACGCACAACAATTTCATCGGTGTACAACCTTGCCAATTTCTCTGTACTATAATCTTTACGTATTGCCAAAAAATGGTGCATGATTTGGTTAATCTTATCAACTCCAACCCAGTATCGCAATCGAGCCCACATCCTTAGTCTAGGTAACTTTGTGAAGAATTCTATGTGTGAATTTTTCCCACTTCCATTCAGGAAACTCGGTTGTTGTAATAAGCTTGAGGTGCCTTTGAATGCTGCCATCCTTTACCTTTGCACAATAGTACTAAACAATCGCTAACAAGATAGCAAAACACCCTCATTTTCATTTCCCAAGCGCCAGACTCAGTACATATCTCGAAGGTCAAAAATACATTCTTATTCCTCTCAGGAAATACGGAATACTTGGACTTATGAGTCTCATCCATAATTACTGTTCTCACACCTCCTTCTAACGGAACCCATATTCGATCCATAAAGTACAAACTTTTGTCTCCTTTCCTTTCCATCTGCTGATCTAAACCATGTAACCTTTTAGAAAGTACGTTCTCCTGATTGAACGCCTCACCCTGAGCTGGCCAATATCATTCTTTTACTCTATTTTAAAATTAGTTCATAGCCCATTGCCCATACACTTAGGTTTCACCACCTTTCCTATCACTACTCAATGCATACACCACCACACATTCTCTTACCCGAGGATAGCGAATTTCACATTCATAATCACTAAATAATTCGATCCACCTCCTTTCCTTTCCATCTGCTGATCAAATATGTGTTGGAGACTTTTATGATCAGTGTAAATGACACTTTTCGTACCATACAAATAATGTCTCCAAGTTTTTAGAGCAAACACCACTGCTCCCAAAACTATATACAATAGTTTTATAAATTCTTCTCGGTTGGAATTTATTAACTGCCTTGAAGTGCTTAAAAATTACCTTAATTCATTGCAATAGCAAACAACCAAATCCTTGATCGATGCATCACAGTATAACAACAAAATCTTCAACTCATCAGTGAAGGTGGACAATATTCCATGGCGCAGATAACACAAATTATTTTTTCAAAAGTCTGGGAAAGCCACTTTCTCTTATTCCACACACCCGCACACATACTTTGGATCTTCTGAGGTCAACTAGGTAAGAGGTTTAGCAATCTTAGAGAAATTTGCGATGAAACGACGGTAGTAACCTGGCAACCACAAAAATGATCAAATCTTAGACAATGTCGTAGGAGCTTTCCAATTCTTTACTGCCTCTATCTTACTTGGGTCCACGTGAATACCACTCTGATTAACCACGATAGACCAGATAAGCACTTCTTGCAACAGAACTCACACAAGAGAATTTAACATACAACTTCTCCTTCCTCAATAATTCTAAAACAAACCTCAAAATGCACTCATGATATTCCTTAGTCCTTTGAGTAAGAATCAAAATGTCATCGATGAATACAATAACAAACTTATTCACTTATAAATATCTGATTATACAACTGCAAGGAAGTACATCAAAACTCTCAAGAAATTCCAATAACCGACCAAATTCTTAGACGCGAGACCGACCAAATGCACATTGGTTAACTCTCGCAAGCGAGAACATAAATGCGCGATTAACAAACACAAAGATAAGCGCTCGTCCAGAACTCAAATTGAGTTTTCAATACACAAAGATCCGTCATTACGGAAAATACATCGTACCCTCAATGCAGCTCAAGCTGGCTGATAACAAACCATAATCGGTCTGTGTGCTGCGCGCGCGACTAGATCTAGTCGATCTCATATACCAAGTGAACCTGTATTTGATCACCTAAATCATTAAATTCGTAGGAAGAGAGGATATCGATTCTTAACAATTAACATTGTTCAACTTCTCGATATTTCAATACACATATGAGAAAAGTAAGCCCATCCTTCTCATAACAAACAAGCACTAGATGCACCACACGGGAGAATGACACTGTTCGCAAAAACCTTTGTCCTGCAACTCTTGAAGTATGCCGTAGACTATTCTTTGCAATTCTTGAGGGCGCTAGAACGATATAAGACCTTCGTAACTGGCTTTGCTTCCAGTGAACTAAATCTAGGCAAAACTCACTCTTGTCTGTGGTGGAACCTCCAGACAAGTCTTTCAGGAATATCATCAACAAAATACCGCATTACTACAATATATCACTCCAATATTGGTTCATCTACCTTAGCATTCATTAAGGCTTTTTTTTTAGCGACTCCTAAATACGTTCCCCCTTGATCCCTAAGTATCTCACCACTACCTTCCAACATATTTCAACCTACCTTTCATGACAAACTATCAACAGCTTATGCTGGTATAACCGATCTTTTCCACTATCACATCGAAACTTCATGACCTAACGGTATCAACAACTCCAGGGTTACGAGCAAAATCGAATAAATAATAACGAATATAAGTCAAAGCTAGAATGCAATAGGAGAGACCAAAAAATTAACATTATATATATATTTTATTGTGGTGCGCGTATTAGGCGCAAAAAGAGATAGAACTTGTAATAAGGGATCAACATAACAGAAAACCCACTTCTCTTGAAAAGAACAGAGCCGATATTAAGCATATTAGATAATTACCTTGAGTGAAAACACGCGAATAAAAATAAAACTATCAACATCAGCGGGCTACCTTACGACAAAAAGAACAACAAATAATAAAAGATCAATACAAAAGACAAATTTCTTATAAACCCCAATTATCGACTTTACTCGAAAGACCAAATTAAATAATGTTTTTATAAAAATCAATTTAAAATAAAGAAGTCACTTTAAGTATAAAAATCATTTTAAATAATAAATAAAATTGTCTTAAATGTAATCTTTATAAAATTTTATTTCTACTGTCATTAACTTATACAAAAGAAAAATCTAGAGATTTGGTTATGTAATGTGCAATTAACTCGTACCTTACCACTATGTTAAACCTGTTTTTTAAATAACATTTCTTTAGCCACTACAGTCAATTTCATATGCCTGAATTTGCAGAGGCCATCTTACAACATATTCGTATTCTTACACAGATCAGTTTAAAACACAGTTCTCTCCCAAACACTAACTCAATACTTTTACAGCAATGGTAATTTCCTTATAAATTAAGACATCCAATTAATAAAATAACGTTACTCCCAATACCAAGGAACATCCATAATACAAAAGGGAGCGTAAAAAAAAACCCCCCCACCATACAAAAAACGTCTATCAACAATTCTAATGTTTGAAAAAGGAAAGAAAATACCCAAGAGATAAGTTATAAATAATCAGTATGTTGTATTCAGTTTGTTTATAAGAGCCATATACTTTAAAATAAAATCAAACGAACTCGTACAAGAAAACTCATGCAAGACTTACGTACTCCAAAAAGAAAACGTAAGGTCTTATCCGAAAATAACGATTCAACAAAGCAAACCCTAAAGCATCGATACTAAACAACGTGCTGTAAGCGTTAAATACACATACCTTTACCTTTTAAATCGACCCTAAACGACCAAAAAGGGACGCACATAGAATGCGCATAATTTGGCGTGGTTTTTGGTTTTGGACGGGGAAGTACATAGGGGTAATATAGTAGGTAATTTGTGGATAGTTAATCTATTTTGGTTTAGTTAATCTTTTTAATGTGGTTTGGTTAAACGTGAAAAAAAGGCAAAGGTTCTAAAGGATTAAAACGGACTAAAACGTAATTTTCTGGATCGACTCGACAACTGTTTATGCATTAACAAAGTCAAGACTAAGCCAAAATCAACCCCGGGATATGGCTTTAGAAAGAGCGCGGAAAACAGAGCCCGAAACCCTATCATGATAAAGTGGGTCGAACCGTACCCATTTTAGTGGGCCGAGTCAGCCCACTTTAACTATTATACCTTAAAATCAAAACCTTTTTTTTATTATATATAAAACCCGGCCCAAACGGCCCAAGCCAAAACTAAGCCCATGCCCCTATAACGGGCGTTAAGTCCATACCCTTTTAAGCTTACATCGTTAGTCCTTCAAGGACTAACATTGTTAGTCCTTGAGGACTAACAGTGCAAACTTTCACCTAACTCCAGGGACCATTGATGCAAAGTACAAAGGATGATGGATGCAATACCACATTACACTTTGAGGGGCCAAACTTGCCCAACTTTAAAACTTCACCCCTATTTATACCTTTTTATACCCTCCATTCCCGTCAATACCAAAACCACTATTCACCCATCGTTTTCTTTGACCTGCAACTCGACAAAACACGACCCCAAGCAAACCCCACATAACCCCACACTCACATGGCATTAAGAGATAAGGAATTGCCACCTTGGCAATCTTAAAATGCCCCATTAGACAAAGCACAAAGACAAACGAATCAAGGGTGTGGATTAACCGGATTGGGGAGCAAGAAATATCAAGGGTTTAGATGGAAACTTTGAGCTCTCTCAGCAAGCTAGCACAACAAACACAAAGAGAAGAGACCACACAGCATATAAAAGAAAAAGAAGACAGAAGAAAAAAGAGATAACTAGGAGTAGGTGTAGTTTAATTTGATGTTCTTTAAAATTTATGTTTTTTATCTCTTTTAACTCTGTCAATTTAACTTTTCAAGCTATGTAATCTTTTTAATGTTTTAATGAAAAACTTCATTTATGTTGTTTTGGTTGAAAATCAGCTTGTTCTTAGATTTGCTTATGTCTTGTGCTATTTCGACTGGTTTAAAGGCTTATTTGCCCTTTAATTTACTTTCACACTTGTCTATTTTAAGTTTGTTTAAAGATTATTAACCTGTTCAAGTTTTAAAATGCATTTGCACATTTTAAAGGGGTGTTTGGGACAAGACCCAAAATGGGTCAAAATGGGTCTGTTTTGGGTTGTGCTTTAAACCATGTTGGACTAGGTTAAAAGTAGTGGTAAAATCAGTTTTTATGAATTTTCTTGCACTTAAATTAAAGAATGCAGTTTGCTTGTTTATGTGGGAAATCTGTGAGCTTTAAGCTTATGAGTGGCTTAACTAGGATTTTTTAAAAATTTGGTTTGTTTAAGTTATTTTAGCTTTGTTAAAATCTCAAATTGAGTTAGAATAGAAGTTGTATTAGTTTGCAATTGTGATTGAAGCTTTCTGCCATTTGTGTCTTTTGCATATCAGTTAAGAGTAGTCTCATTTGCCACTTTTTAAGCCTTGAATTAAGTAGGTTAATGTTAGAATTAAGCCCTTAAATATGAGCTTATTGCAGTGTGTTCAACAGGCCAAGGCTCATCTGTTTTAGCTTAAGGAGGTGTCACAAGCCCCTTTTCCTTTAGCTTAAATTAGGCTGCAGTAGTGTCCTTTTAGGCTTAGCCTAGCTTTAAGCCATTTTTTAGTGAAAGTTCCAGTTAAACCTTGTCTTTCTAGCTTAGTAATCTTATTTTATTTATTGCCCATAAGCCATGCTTTAAGCTCATATGCCCCTTAAGCCCATAAGGATCCTTCTTAGAGTTTAAAAATAAGCTTAAAAAGTTGTCCCTAGGCTTTGTATCAATCAGTGTTTGTGCTTATAGCTTATTTGATTTTTCTAGCTTATCTGTTGGTTTTTAGTTTGCTTAATTCTAATTGCGTAGTCTTATAGTGTAGTTGATATCTTGTTTGCTTATTGTCTCTTATGAAGCTTGCTTATTGTGTGTTAAAAAGCTCAACAGTTTAGCCATTTAGTTATTTAAAGTGTAAAAATCAAGTCTGTCAAGTTTTCAGCTTATTGGTTGTGCTTATTGTTAATCTCTAAAGCTTATTAGGAGTAGGGCATTATCTGTTTTTGCTTATCTACTTTTCCATTTGCTTGATGATCTTCTTTTTAAAAGCTCAAATAAGTTAGAACTAAGTGCCTTAGGTTAATTTTAACATTCTGTACTGTTTTTTAAAAGCTTTTTTCCATCTTAATTACAATGTTTTATAAAAAGTTGTAGCTGAGTGAAAAGCTTATTTTCATGTGTGCTTTAAGTTTGTATAAAAAAGAATTAAAAAATGTTTTTTACAAAAAGGGAAGGCATGGGGGTCGAACCCATGATCTCCCCCTTTCACAACAAACGTCCCACACAACACACTCATTAACCAGTATAGCCATCTGGTTTAAAGATTTGCCAACCTTAATTCTTATAGGCATTTTGGCCTAATAAGCTTATTCGAGCTTTTTAGCTTATTTCTCAGCTTTTTCATTAAGCACTTTTCCAGTTTTTAATTTTCATAGGATCTTTATAGTATAATGCACTTTCCAAGAATTTTTTAGAATTTTTTATAATCATTTAATATTTTTTATCATTTATTTTCCTTTAAACTATTTTTTAATTATAATAAATTAAATAAAAATCAAAAAAATATTTTTCTTTTTTAGAAAATTTTATTTTGTCATTTTGCACTTAGGAAAAATAGAAAATCTTTCGTAGAGTCATTTTTGCAAAATTTTATTTTTTAAAGAACGGATCGACTCCCGTTCCTGCGTGTGATCATTATTGGTGGGCTCAGTATCCCTCGTTTTGAACTCAAGTTAACTCCGTTTTCGTTCCAGTCTTCTTTATTCTTACTTTTTAGTCAATTACTTTTAGGAAAAGTAAAAAAACAACTTTAAGGTTAATTTTTCATGTTTTAGGTTTTTAGTTACGTTCGTTTTTAATTCTCGTTCCCGTTTTCGCGTTTTAACATTAATTGCCTTTGTTTTTATGTTTAATTAGACTTAGGTTTTCCTTTTAAGACTTTATTTATACTTCCCATAGATTTTTAAGTTATTTAATTTCCTTTTTATGCTTTCCCGTAGTCTTAAGTTTAATTTCCCGTGCCTTTTATTGTTTTTCGCCGATAATACAAACTATTATATATTTGATATAATTAACCTTAAAAAGTTGAACATCATTTTGGCGCCGCTGCCGGGGAGGTGTGTTGCGACAATATCGTTACGGTTTGACGATTAGTGACTTGAAGACCCTTCCTCGTGAAGTTATTGTTTTCCGTTTGTGAATATTTTCTTCTTATTATAAAAAATACAAAAATACAAAAATATTTTTTTCACTTTTCTTTTATTAGTATAATTATAAAAACCAAAAAAAATCAAAAATATAAAAACATTGTCTATAAAAACAAATAAAAATCATCATCAATATAATGCTTTCAACTGAAGCATTATCATAATAAGTTCCCGAACAAAAGATTTAAAACTTGCCTTTGTGTCACTTGTGAAATACGGCTCACCTTTAAGAGATTAACAAACTATAAGAGGGGTATAAGGAGGGTTGTTCCGAGGAACTACGACCCTAAAGGAGAAAGGTTTTTAATAGCTCCGCGCTTTCCTACTCCTCCGCTCCTTTGTGCGTTTTTCTTTTAAAGAGCTACCGTGAAGCAAGTTGATTATCGGTTTAAGTTATTCAATCTCGTTTTGTCCGTTAATAAAATATGATGTTTAAAAAACTCGAAAATCCAAAAATAATCTCCTTTAACCTCTTTGCCATTTAATTCTTCTTCTTATCCCTCTATTTTTAATTCTTATGGCGTCACTCGATTATCGTTTGAATCCCCTCTTCACGATTATGGAATGTTCGTCTTGTGGAGCTTTGTACAATAAATCATGTGGCTGTTCTAAAGGGGGTCTCGGAAGACAAGATTCTTGTTCCTAAAACACCCGACTCGTCTCAACGACCCCCTCAGGATTAT